>CAMKVN010002946.1:0-11782 GCA_946474995.1 Funneliformis geosporum
TAGTATTTTAATTTTTTTTTTTTAGTTTTATTATTTTTATTATTTTTATTTATATATATTTTTTATTTTTAGTTTTATTATTTTTATTATTTTTATTTATATATATTTTTTATTTTTAGCAGCTTATTTGGGAGAAGTCGAGTATATTTTAAGAAGGGATTCCATAGTAGAAACTCATTCATTGGTAAATTATAAATTATCATATAGACGACCTAATTGTGTTGAGACTGCGTCTAGTTTGGACATTAGAAGGTCCATTCTATCAGGTTGTTCGTAATCATTGAAGGCGTAATCTGTGCTGCGCTGATCAATTACAACAAATCATGTGATTTGAAATGTTTTGCAGATCTGACCGATATGACAAATTGAACAAATCTGACAAATATGACAGATTGGTCATATTTAACCGATCTACCAGATTTATTATATTCGTTATATATGTTATATCTGTTAGTTTAGATAGATTAGTTATATTTATTATATTTATTATATCTATTATATTTATCATATTATATTTACTATTATTTTATTTTATATAAATACTCTGTATCTTTGACCTGCAAAATAGCAGAGTCGCTACAATTCTCTAATAAATCAATAACTTTTATCTCTTAAAACTTATCTTTGCTCGTATAATAATTCATTCTTCTATAAATCTATATTAATAAAGATGACCTGACCCTTCAAATTAATTATACGTATTTATTTCTTTCATAGTTTAGACGCACTTAAATTCTCTGCAAGCAAATAATCTTTGTTAACTTAATGATGAACAGTTTAAGCTTAACATTGTGGATATCGTTAACAGGTTTGAGTAACCTTTAGGATTCAGGTGGAGGGATTCTAATTTATCTACCCAATTGTCAGGTGCGTGGATGCTTGTATTAAGAGAATTCTCACCTTTTTGTTAATCATTACTGATAGGAGGACGTGGTAAACCTTTATTGGTGGTGGTCTAGGAGTTTCCAGTACTTTTTCCTTTCCGTTATTAGTTATATGAGCGAATGAGATCAATTTTGAAACTGGTTTGCTAGGCGTAATATAATTCTTAAACTGTGCTGCCTGATATCTTTGATAGAGATTTTGCATTTGTCTATCTTTGGGTGTTTGTCTTGCTTTTCGACAGTTATCAGATCGGTGTCCTGGTACTGAACAAATAAAGCAGAGTTTGCTGGACGGATCAGTCCAAATTAGTCTCTTGCGATCCAAGAAAATGGTATCACCATTCAGTGCTACTTGGCGGTCTTCATCATTCTTGAAGTAGAGAAGACTGTGTATTGCAGATTATGATAATTAGCTTTTGATTTTGGTATAACGAAGGCTGTAGCGTTCACAGCTTTACCAATAGGAATCAATTGTCTTCCATTCGTATCTTTAGGGAGATTAGTAAGTTTAAGTGAGAATTTTGATTTTTCTCTAATGGCCATGTTCTCGAGGATACAACAATAGACTCGAACCATATCTTTAAGTACAAAGTATCTGTGTACTTGGTCCAATTGTGACATGTCAGTACCTTTTTCGAACATGAGTGTAGCTTGCTGCCATAAATTTTTTGTGGACATAATGCAGCGTATAATCTTCCCAAAAAAGGAAAATGACGATCTGATATTTTGGGCTAGTGTGGAAATCGGAATCTCTGTAATTTTGATCGACAGTTCAAAGTAAATTTGGCTGATTTTTCCAAGACTAATGGGATGAAAGTCTCATTTCCTAATTGAGTAATCTGCATTGTGATAGCACAGTCGAAGTCAGCACAAGTTGAAAAGCCAATTCTAATAATTTTAGTTTGTTTGTTATCCAGGTGTGATCTAACCGATGCACCAATGAAAGACGGTAAGTGCAATTCATTGAAAATATCATTGGTCAGATTGATTTTTTCTTTGTTTGTGTGTTCGAGAAAAAATTTTCACTGGTACAGTAGGCAAAGAAAAGGGGAGAGTCCTCTTCATGGGCAAAGTTGATAATATTATTATTGCTGTTAGATCCAAGCAAGTTTTCTGTAGTGTCGAAGCTTTCGTTTTCACCATAATTGGTAACTGGTGGTATAGGAACTTCAGGTTGTTTTCCTTTGTCATTAGAAGTTGAAGGAACTGGATCGACCTCCATTTCAGTTTCTTTCAGTATATCTTTTCAGTTTTGTTGTCAGAGATAGGTGTTGAGAAGTCTGGGATATCAAGTTGTTGTTTCTTAGTTGCTCTTTCATTTGTTGGCGAACCAGAACGGCCGCGTTGAGCTTTCTTGCTCAGATTATTGTTAAAATTTTTTGTTGTTTTCTGTTGCTGAGGCATGGTCGGGTAGATCAGCAGAAAGAGTTTTTATTAAACCCTTTGTTACTATTTAACATATAGTTATAAATTTTTTAAATAAGTATAAATTGGGTTGGAAACTGATTTATGTAATTCTATCTAATAATTAAGATTATGGTCTTAACCGATTCATACCTGATTGTAGTATTTACTGATTTCTATATATTGATTGCTGATCAAAAAATAGTGATTAATGGGTAAGGTACCTGATTGATGAATGTTCGAAATGTGTAAAGCTTATTAACAAGACAAAGACTCATTTAATCATCCCTCTTCAATTTGATGAAAACACTCTGACCTTAGAGCTCTTAGATATCTGGTCTTTAGCAATATCACCTACCTTCACATTTGTAGACTTATCAAAAGTCTTGTTTTTACTAATCTTTACAACTTTGTCAATTCTCATCTCACTTCAAAGAAATCCATGATAGCGGCGATTTCAGACTTCATGTATTTTATATTTACTTAAATACAAACTATATGATTGGATAGATATTCAGTTTTCAAAGATTTTAAGAAATCATATGATTTCATAAATAGGATTAAACGTTTTTACATGAAAGCATCTAGTTGCCAGTTCTTCTCATCTCTTTCTAACTTTTCTTCCACTGACTTGATTTATAAAATGATACATTTAGGATCGCATTAGTCAAATTTTTGGTGTAGTAGAGATCAAGCTCCTTTCTCTCTCTGGTTGGTTTACTAAAAGGTGATGATGTAAATTTTTTATATCTGATTCTGGGAAAATGCAGGATCAGTTTTGATTTAGAATAGTATTTTTATTATTTTAGATAGAGATTTTCATAACTTCTGTTTTATATAATTTTTTTATATTATCAATAAAGATTTTGCGAAATTACCGCATTTTAAAATAAAAAAATATTTCTTGATGAAGAATGGTGTCCCTGACTCAGTGATTAAACTACTAGTCTCCTATAAGCTAAAGTTTTATTACAAAGTGATAGGCTATCAGTTCAGATATTAGCTAATACATAAAACTAAATAATTTTCATAAGAATTTCATATGTAGCTGAAATGATAGGCATGTGTACTATTATGTGTATAAATCTGGTTGATTGATCTATTGATCATCATTAATCATGTTTAAATACTGCATAGTATTAAAATATGTAAATGCAAATAAAGCCTTAGATCAATAGAAACTTAGCCTTCACTAATTGGTCTGTAATAGATATAATCTTACGTCTCACCTGGTAGGGACCCTTATTTCTATATACATAAATATATAAATTAAGGAAGTGATTGACCAGGATTTAATAGATTAGATCAATGGTGATAATAGATTGCATTTACACATTACAGCATCGTCTAATAAAGCTATCATTAGGGTTAGAGGTCAGGTTCAATTTCTGGGATTTTTGACGAAATGAGTATAAAGTCATCTTGTTAAGTAGAGTTACTCTCGATCACTAGTTTAATAATGCACTATGTGAGTGTAAGATAAATTGTAAACTACTTAACTTTGGTAAAGTATAGAAGTGATGACTTTATGGGCTGAAGTGATTCCCTTATTCAAATTTGATAGTACCTAGAGATCTAGGTACCTATACATACCTCTTAAAAAGGTTGTATAGAGTCTATTTCTAGATGACAACCTCTGAAAATAGTGCATATTAATGGTTGCCTCATATGAAAAACTATGTTAGACCTTAGGTGATACCCTTATAACATACAACTTCAGTTATAATAAAAAACTATGTATTTATCACCAGTTAACGTACTAAAAAAAAATATTTCTTGATTAAGACACAAAGATATTTCAGGTAAAATTAAGCCTTGTGTTTTATGCACTGTAAGAGCAAAGGCAATTTGTAAGAGAAATTGACACCTACTTGATAGTTTTTCATCTATTAGAAATGTAGATGTTTCTTTTTTAATTCCAATATTGACAATTCCACCCATTACACTAAAAGTGATTCTTACTTGTAAAGGATCTAAATTAATATCTAATATAATACCAATGGTACTATTATATATATTATATTCAATTAAGTTATTCTTTAGATATATTACTCAAGCATCTTATTATAAATGTAGATGACTCAGAAAATTATTTTTTTTAAAAATAATTTTGGAATTATCTGGATTAAATTATTCTTTATTAATAAAATCAATGGCTGAACTAATTAAAAACTTATCATCATTTACTGGTAGCATATTGCAAATCATATTGTTTATGTGATCAGCAATTCATTTGTATTTATTGATATTTATTATATTAAGGGTAACATTGAGTGGATTTTGATGATCAAAGGATCTATTTTTTTGATATAAAGTAGTCTATGTATCTAATTATATGTTGTCTAACCTAATTTCTTGTAAGATATTATCGTTATAGTATCGTATGTCTTAGTTTTGTTTTTGAGATTATCTTAAGAATAAGGGATAAAACAATTTCTATTCTGATAATTTGTATACAGGTAATCCAGTTATGAAAGGTAATTGTTTCTACTCTTTCAAAAAATTGAGTTATGTTGTTTTAATTAAATAATAGGAATTTTTTAAAACATGCTTTTTGAGTTACTGAAAGTAATGTATAAAATGTAATGTAATATGTACTGGTTTGTTTGTTGGAATTGTATGGTGATTATCTATTGATTTTAAAATTTTATGTAAGTGATTTCAATGACTTTTAGCCATTGTTAATATAAGAAAAATTGAAGGTAATCCATAAAAGAAAATCATTGTATTATATTAACGTGATGCTGTTTTTCATAAAAATAAGATTCACTGGTTTGAAAGAAAGTTGGTAAGGTGGTTGTTAATGATTCATCTATTATTAGTTTATTAGAATAATTAGAGATTCAAATAAGCTGTACAGCAGTTAGTAAATGATATATTTTGTCAGCTTGTTGTTGTCTTCATATACATTGATTATTTTAGTAGTTGCATAATTTTTCTAATTATAAATATGTTCATGCTAATCATTTATGATAGAACCTAAAATATTAATCGATATTAAGTGTTCTTTGTTTTCTTTGTTTATATATTTAGAATAGGTTAATAATATCTTTTTTTATTTGGAAATAAATTGGAAAATAATAAAGCTTTCAAATTTAGATCATTTACAAATATTGGTAGCAAAGTATTGTTTGAAGTTCTGACAAATACTACCATTAGATTTTTCACTTTGTAAAAATATGCTTTTAATAAAAATTTTTCAACATTTATCTGATCATAAAAAAAATTAACATACTATAGCTTTGAAATAACATTAGATCAAATGTAAATTTTAGCATACTTTATTATTTAAGATTTATTTTTTAGTTAAAAGATGATTTTATAAAATATATTCAAATTAGATGTTGATTCAACTTCCCTAACATGACCAATAATTGTTATGTCTATATTCGTTATAAATAAATTTTTATTTGAATAGTTTTTTATATAAATCTTTTTTATTTATATATTTTTGATTATTAATTCAATTATTTTTCTTAAAATTTTCAAGTTATAAATGATATTGTACCACTTAGTCGCAAAAGATAATTTTTTTAAGTTTATTTTTTTATAAAAAATAAAATAATATATTATAGTAAAAGAATATCTTGAAAATTAAGAAATTAATCCATGGATTAATTTATATTTCAATCCCAGTAGGATTGTTATAAGCTACATTACAATGTAAATTACATTGTAATTACATCTAAGTTATGTAATGCAAGATAAATTTCAGATAAATTTGATTACAAATTTAAAATTACTATACAATTAGAATTTGATTTGAAACTACTTTGTATTATTTATTATTGTAATATTGTATCTCTTTATAAACCAATATTAATTTCGATTTCGCTGTTTTTTTTTAAACTCTTTAACTAAACTAATAATGACTATTGCAATTTTCGTAAAATTCTAAGATTCCAATAAATATATATTATTTTTTTCATTCTCTTATTATGTAATTAATTATGTAATTTAGTATAAAAGCTGACCAATTCCATTCACTAGCAGCTGAAGTTGCAGGTATTTAAAAAACTTTAAGAGCTACTTGATTTAATTTTAGATATCGTGCTTTTAACAAACCAATTTATTGGCTTTTTTTTTATATCACCCTACAAATGTTTTTTTGCAAATCCACTTGTTTGACTAACATATTTTACTAATTCATTTAATACTTGATTATCATTTTCTTCTTCTGCAAACCTAGTGATTTCTTCTTCAATAATATTATATATTAAGAATTTTACCTCTATATTGTGAATCTAATTTATATGCAACCATGATTGTAGGATTATACATAAAATTATTCCAATGTATTTGTTAAGTTTAATTACTTCATCCTGAACTTATTTTGAAATAGTTAAATTATTTTTAATTTCAGATTCTTATTCTTATAATTTAATAAATGCTGATGAGAGAAATGGTTCATCATTTTCAAGTTAACTAATAAAAATGATAAAAGGTTTTAGTAAATTATGTAAATCTATTAGATTTTCCAAAAACTTTCACTATGAAGGTAAACTGCATTATCTTCATTAATTTCTATTTCTTCAGATAAAATGGATCACAAAACTGCTTTAGTTTAAAGAATATAATCAAAACAATAAAAAGCTGATTTCTATCGTGTATTAACAGTTAATACCAAAGCAATTATATACTCATATTTTTTCAATTGAAGTTGACGAAATGTTGTTAAAGAAATTTAATGTTTACAAAAATATTATATTACTTTTTTTTCTTTTTCTAAAACTGATTTAGTCCAATTAATTCTTAAAATATCTTTTACTCAAAGATTTTTAGCATGTGTCAAGCAACAAAAATACTTTATTAGAATATTTGACTTTGAGAATCTTTTATGTAGCTTTCATATTAAGAGCATCATCAGTAATAAAAATAGCAAATTTGTTAATTTCTGCTTGCTTCATTATAAGTTTATACCCTATGTAATATTTTCTGCGTAATGATATAGGAATTGACTTATAAAAATAGGTTTTGGTGTAGTAATCATATAATTAATAATAGATCTTTATTAATTTTAGATCATCCATTAGTTGTGAGATAAAAATATTGTGTTTAATTAAGTAAATAATTAGTAACAGTTCTAATATCTTCGAACTCTTGGTCTAAAAGGGTATTTGAAATGGTTTGACGAGTTGGTAATTTGAATAAAGGACAAGCTTTTACAAAAAAAGCTTTCATGTCCTCATTTTAAGAATATTAAAAGGAATACCTGTATAACACAAGTAAACTTTCTAATTCTTTCTGCTTTGCTATTATTATTTTAGTAACAAAATTATTTATGATTGCTTATTGTCATTTTTTGAAAGCTGGTTGTTTAGCTGGAGAGGTAGGTGTTTCTGTTATATTAGCTGAAAAGGCTCACAAAGCACAATTGTTGTAATGGTCTTGTAATCGTTTAAATTTATAATGTTACTTTCCTTGAACATTAATTTGTATATCATATTCTTATCTATATTGTTTTGTAAAAAAAAAAAAACAAAAAAAAGATCGGGGCATAGTATATATTAAAACCAACAACATGATCAAAAAATAAAAATACGAACAATTCACACACAAATTCAATAAGTTACACAAGACCAACCACCTCGGAGCATAGGTAAAGTGTCAATATCGAGGATTATGATTGGCTGAAATCAATTTTATAAGATATTGGTCGATCTTCAAAGGAATGATCATCTTTTTGAATTCTAACCTTGTTCACGTGAATATTAAAGACATTAGTACTACAAACCAACATAACTTACTTTGTGTAACACGTTCTTCCCAGGGACGATGATTTATGATATTTCACAATAAATCACACAAGTCACAAAATTTTGTAACAAACACAAAATTTTACATTACTACCACATAATTTCACAAATTTGATCCTTTGTATATAATATGCACATAATCCCACATAATTTCCACACAATTTCCATATATTTTCTCACATAATCCATAATCGCAGAGTTACTGTCAAATTTGATATGTAATTTATTTAATTTCTTTGGTCAAATTACGGTTTATTATAATAAAACTATACAAAATTATCACATAATATTACAAAATCCTAACACTGGATCTTATTGGATCTTATGAAAAAGATTTCAGAAAGTAAGCAAATTGTCATAAGAGCGATCGCTTTTTAATTGAATCCTATTGTAAAATATATATAAATAATTGTGTAACGATGTTCATACTATTAAAAAAAAAAAATTATTATCGTATCAACCTCGTGTCGTGTGTACGACAATATATCATAATTATCAGTCATTCACGAAAAGTCGTTATCAAGAGAAAGTATGTAGCTAACTAAACTTCATCGTTCGCGTGTATAAAAAACGAATTCTTTATTATTCTCTATTCAAATCTGATTTCGTCTTTAATAATCAGCTATGAGCGAACCTTATTACACCGGCTACAAGGGTAAGTCTTGTTTGACCTTCACTCGCTAAATTCACAGCTCCTAATCTATTTGAATTTCCAGAGCTTATCTCCTACATAAAGATAATAAAAGCTGGTCATATCGCGGATTTATGAACCGTAACCGTGATGTAATTATTCAAGACTATTGGGAAAGACTTGACCTTACCTGGTCTCGGCGATTTTTAGTTGATGCAAAGAAGTTGTTGGACAAGGATACTTTTGCAAAGTTAAAGAAGAAGGTACGTTCTTTTATTTTGCAAAGGAAGGGGTAACTCCTAGTTGACCACCGACTTGACTCAGGAGAATTACTGAGTTTTGATAACTGGAGCTGGTACCCACTCCAGAAGTTCTCTATTCAGGCGCCCTAATTTTTGTTGTTGATAAAGGTCTACTGACTCCGGAGGAGGAGCTAGTTATTGTACTTTCCTTTATTATTAAATAAGTCAATGCACTTCTAATATCAATCTCTCATGATAGGTCGAATATGAGCGAAATGGTAATGGTCTTCTTTTATACTGGAAGGCAGTCTTATTTGAATATAATAAAGAAAATCAACCTGCATCCACTGGTAAGGATAAATCATCATAATCTAATAAATTTGTAATTAATTATATGTTTAATAACTTTTAGTGTGCATAAAAAGGAAGATCACAGGAGAGAGAATCACGCCGAAGAAAAGGCGAAGGAAATGGATGATAGATGACGCCATTACGCGAAAAGAACGTTCAATGGTCTATTTTGTAGATCCAGCAGAGCGGAACGTTCCACTCATTGAATTAATTCGTTGTGGTGAATTCGTAACGTTACAGGGACCACGATCCTCCGGCAAGTCTACACGAGTATTCGAAATTCAGAACCAGTTGCAAAATGAAGACTTTATTTGTATTTAGTAAGTTATACTTCTCGCTCAATCTAACCTGTCATGTTGCACGATATATAACTGTTTTCTATTGAAACTCGTCACTTCGGAATAGTGTATGTTTTGAGCAAATCAATATGGAAAGCGTGGGCGAATTCTGGCAGACCTTCGGCGCTCAGCTCTACCTCGATGTTCCCGAATACGAACTCGATAATATCAACTCTGCCAGTGATTTCGGCATAGCATTTCAGAAAATCAAGTGGAATTATCAGATTGTTTTCCTTATTGACGAATTCGATAGAATGTATAGAGCGAATGATGATGTAAAGTTCTCGTGTTTGAAAACTCTTCATGATATTAAGAAAACAAGAGAAAAATATGCCATTTGGTCCGTAGTCGCCACTGGACCCTTCAGTATCCTGCTTCTGAATTCGAATGATTTAACTATGTCACCTTTCGACATTGACGATTTTTTCCAGAACCCAAATTTTACTTTGGAACAAGTACAATCCTTGTACAAACAGTTTGCGGACGAATACAAGCTTATCATTGACCAGGAGACGGGTAAGTAACAAGAGTATGTAAGAATATTTTTTACTAAGATTCTTAATTGTCTCGTTCTTTTTCATTTTAATAGTTGTGCCGGTCTTGTCTGCGGGCGTGTAATTCTCAAAACTAAGTAAAGTTATGCATATTAGCTTTGATATATGGAAAACGTTTTAGCATGTCGTTGGGGGAAGAGATAATCGAATACCAGACTTTTATAAGAATGAAAAATGGCCTTCTTGCAGATGATAAGGATACTAAACGTGCTGTGAATCTCCTTCGATCCGAATATTGACCCTGTATCTGTTTCTGCATTTTTTCCAGATTTAAAATTTTCGAGATTTAATTGAAATATTTGGATTTAAATTTACTTATTTTGAATTTAATTTTAATTGTCCAATTATTTTAAGCATAAACTCAAAAATTTAATAGATTTATCTTAACCTTTTTCTAAAGTAGTAGTTTTTCAAATGGTGCTTATACAATTGAATGATCATCATTTGTAATTTGTTATACCTCTAATAAATATTGTTTGTATTCTTACATTTGTTTTAAAAAAATTTTATTATATGAACTTGTAGTAATATATGATTTTAACACTATATAAAGTTACTATTAAATAATAATTCAAATTCTTATAATTAGTAAATATTTTTATTATATACAATTAACTTTAATACTTTTAGAAATATATACAAAAATTAAATAATAAATTTAATAATTTAAAAATTATAATGAAATCTTTCTAAATGTAACCCCCCTTGAGATCATAGAAAATTTGAAAAAATATATGCAAAAAATTTCAAAAAAAAATTATCTACAAACTAACCAATAATATTAACCAAACAATTCATCACTAATCACTTTTTTTTTAAAAAAAAATTTCTTTAATTTTCTATAAAGAAAAATTACTATAAAATAAAATATTTATATAATTAGATTCCAGAATATTACCTTTTTTTTTTTATTAAATACAAATTTTAGATAAACAGACTTATCTACTATCCATCCAATTATATTATTTATTAAAAAATTAATTTGCCTTTATTTGAAGGTTTATCTTTAATAATTATTACCTCTTCATACATAAAAGATAAATCTTTATATTTATTATTTAAAACTAAATAAAGATATATTTTTTTATATAAGTATTTTTAAAACAAAATATTTTTAAAATTTAATCAAAATTATTTCAATTCTGATTTAAATTTTGACTTCAATTCTATAAAAAAATTTATATTAGAAAACCCATATTAAATATACTTAAATTTAACATATGAAAAAAAAATAATAAAATATATTTACTTTTAATTTTTTCATTTTTTTCTGTTTTAAAATATATTCTAATTTCTTATTACATCAGTAAATTTAATAGGACGTAATATTACGTAAACTTACATTCTGTAATATTACGAAAACTTACAAGACCGCTGTAAGATTACGTAAATTGTATTTCGTAATATTCTGTAACATTACAACGTAGTACTACATAATATTATGGAATGTAAACTATGCGAAAGTTTACGGCATAGTACTTCATAACATTACGGTGTAATATTCTGTAAAACTTACAAAAATACAAAAATTTTGAAAGTTTACGGCGTAGTATTTCGTAATATTACGGTGTAATATTCTGTAAAACTTACGAAAATACAAGAATTTTGAAAGTTTACGGCGT
>CAMKVN010002947.1:0-11765 GCA_946474995.1 Funneliformis geosporum
AATCCAGAAAAGTTAAAAGATCAAAATTTTCGGATTTATATATTAAAATTTAATCAAGTTTATTTATATCACGATACCCTTAAACTCATATTACTTTAATAATATAAATAATGTTATTTTTAAATATAAATCTAAAAATTCAATTTACAACAAATGATACAATATATAACACAACACTTTATGTTATGCCCAGTATAAATTGTTTATGCAGATAGCTTCCCAATCTTTCTTGTGAAATATTTTAAACTATAGTATGGATGCGGCGTTTTCCTCTTGCGTTTTCCATTTAAAAAAAAGCTTATACACAGTAATCACTTTTTATCTTGTGAATTTATGGATAATGGATAACAATGGACCATGAAAACTTTAATGGA
This sequence comes from Funneliformis geosporum, assembly GCA_946474995.1. Classification (NCBI taxonomy): domain Eukaryota; kingdom Fungi; phylum Glomeromycota; class Glomeromycetes; order Glomerales; family Glomeraceae; genus Funneliformis; species Funneliformis geosporum. The sequence continues at coordinate 375 of CAMKVN010002947.1, forward strand.
CGCAATAGAAAGTTCTATTGTCCATTGTTTACCAATGGATATATCCATTGCCAAATGAACATAATCATTTCAGAGAAAGTCCCAAATTATCATTTCGGATTGTCATGATAAAATGAAACTAAATATTCCGTAGAAAGTATAGGTCAAAAACGATCACGAATTTAGTGGATTGTTGTAAGGGCTAAATTTGAATTCTTCACGATTTATAAGGTAATCATTTATGTATTTTCCTCATGCTCTGAATGAAACAATAGATTTCGTTGACAAAATTTCATCATTTGGCAATCCCATATTCTCGATCTAATCAGATTTAGGTTAAGATATATTTTTTTTAAAATGATTTAGCAAAAAAAAAAAAATAAACTATTCGTATAACAAATGCAAATTTTAATAACCAGGTACATACAAGCATATCGGAAAGTAAAGTTTAGAACTTATTTTCATTTGCTGCAGAATTAATACATTTAATGTTATATTAAATGAGATCATTCATACTCATTATCTAAATTTCAATGATTATTGAGCTAGTTTATTTTTTTTTAGAAATCTTTCACATCAATAAATACATAACGTAATTTATAAGATGGAAGATTGTTAGAAAAAAACAGATTTTTACCAAATTGGTTTTATTGCATTTCACTTTTTTTTTGATAATGTTATATTAAAACGAAATGCAACAAGATCTTTAATTTTAGGCAAAAATTCTCAGAACCTGATTTTCCTGGAAACCTTCCAGATATTGATTTTTTCGCGTGTAAGGTAGGAAGGTAAACTTGTATAGATATGGTAAATTGGAGACATTTTACCAGTTGATAAATTTTAATATAAAGTTGGCTAATTTTTGTGAATGTAGTTTAAATAACAAAGATCGCTTCGCCTGTGTCAAGGATTAATTAAATAACATATTTAATATTAAACCTGAATGTCAGAATTAAGATTAACAACAAGCTGATTAAAGTTCCTTGTAAAGAAAATCAAATGTTTCATGTTAAAATATACTATATAAAGATTATATTAGGTAAATCTCTACCCTTGTCATTAAAGGACAACACCTTATTTGAACATACTTTCGATTTTTTCTTAAAGTTTGCCTTACATTAAAATAAATGGAGTGAATAATAGCAGTATGTGTAATTCAATTTCGCATAGTTATACCTTCCTTTAAAAATTTATTTTCGATTTAACTTGGTAGTTAATAAGACGTGCGTGCTAAGTGAATAATATATAATGAGATCAATAAAGATTATTTACCAAACTTAAATTTATATTGCTCTGCAAGTTTACATTAAATGCCAATGAATGCCAGTTTTTTATTATTTGCAATTTTTGTAAATTAAATTTTCCTAATATTTTTTTTTCTATACGATTTAATTTCGATAAAATAGTTACATAAAAATTGTACGAAACTAACATTTTTTCATAGGGACCACAATAAATTTACACGGATTTTTTATTATTTACCAAGTACATTACTCCCAATAATAAAAGTTTTTAACAGTGCTTTAACATAGTTAGCTTGTTATGTGAAAATTTGAAATTTTTTCATTATTTTCGATTGTTTGCTTTCTTCTGTAAGAGATAAAAGATTAAAAATGAATGGAGGAAAACTGCATCATGATATAAACTTACGCGTCTTTGTTATTGAATAATTTGAAGTTTATTAAATCATAATGTAGATAAAGTAAATAAAAATGACTATATAAGAACAGAAGTCAATTCCCAACAATTTTTTTTAATTAATAATTAATTGTCAAGTCATTCATTATATTATCTCTAACATCTGTTTTAACCATATTTATAAACAAACTTATTTTTAAAATTTTTTCCCTTTTGATATTTATTATACTTGCTAAAATCTTTTCTTTTCTTTCCTTTCTTTTCCTTCGCCTTAATAAAATATTGTATTTTTGGCTCATCCGAATTTTCTCGATGAGTCTATTTGTGTGTAGTAGTGACTCACCTGCATGGTGGGATAAGGAAATTTAGGAATATAGAGAATCATAAGATAGCGAAATCGAAAAGAGGCTCGCTCAAGGACTGAGGGCTTTTGGTCCTCGGGCAGGGGTGGCCGTAGGATCGATCGCAAGACGTTAGGGACGTTGGTGGCATTCTAATAGAAAATTCAATATAGAACTTGTCCTTTTCTCTACTTTTTTTATTTGTATATCTTTAGCATATTTCATTATAGAATCAAACTTATTTTTTTTAACATCTAACCAAGATTGCAAATTCGATAAATGACTATGAGAAAATAACGTGTATTGATCACGTTCAAAATCTAATTGTTCTTTCCAATAATATATGTTACCATATTCGTTAATAAATGGCATGATTTCAAGCAAGACTCGTGGATAATCCACAATGTTATACTATAAGTACGATTCAACCCTATGAAATTAATTTAAATAACAAATCTCAGCATTCTTCAGAATACATATGTTCAAATCTATTCATTTAAAAAAGCTCGAAACACTTACATTATGGTTTTCTCAGAGAAACATTCTGAACAACACATAACTTCAAATTCCCAATAAATCTTGCTTCTCTTATTAATTTTACAAATTTGACAACTTCGTTCTGTTATTTATTAATAATTCAACATAACATTCTTCATTCATTCCATTTGGTGGAGGCATCAAGTCATTTGTCATAAATTTTAATCGAGATCTCTTCCATATTTGTTGGGTAGAAAAGGAATTTGGTGCACTTAAGTAACAATAAAATTGACGACATACTTTAGAAAGGATGAATAAATCACTTGGCGTTAAATAAGCGCAAAACTCGACAAAAAGTTCGGGACGGAACTTTGTAATTGACGAGTGTATTGCGAGGGCCTGTTTAGCTGACATTTTAGGAATTCTAAAAATAAAAAAGGATAGTTATAGTGTGTACTTTTTTAAATCATCTGTCGATTTAAATTTAACGAATCACTTTTTTGAGTTTACCAGTCTTTCAAAAATTACGCCCATTATGCTTTTTCGTTCACGATCATCCCGAACGTAAATATTTGCGTATATGGCATGATTGATTGATAGGCTTATGTATGATAAGAGATTATGTTAACAAATTTATGTGCAAGTAATTGTATCTGTTGAATTTACAATTTTAGATAACGAACTCTTTATTCGGCACTTTATATACCTTGACTTGATCTAATATACATATGAATAAACCAGCCGATTAAATCGGTGACTGTTATGAAATTAAGTTAAAGAAAACTCATGGAAAATTCACTACATTGAAAGTCATTAAATACAAGCATTGATGACGGTATCTGGGGCAGACAATTAAGAAATGAATACTAATATTGTACATAAACTTTATATCATAAATATATTTTAAATTGAATTTATTAAAAAGTTTAGTTAATAATAGAATTACGCCAGAATTTCTGGCATTGACAATCCTCTCCTGAAAATATTCCGAGAAATTTATGTGACCAGCAATATCGTACCAATGAGATCTAAATTTGCAAAAAGTTTTATATGGTCGCAATACAAGTTATTGCTGCTCTATATAGAAAATATACTTAATCCTAACGAACTTTTTCATCTCACATTCACTATATTAATGATGGAAATTTACATTGAGAGGAGAAATTATGAAGACATTTTATATTGTATATAATTAAATGAATTTCTTTTTTATATATTTCTTTAATTATTTTTTTCATGACTCTATAATTCCCTAAGTCATTTCAAAGCATGATGAACTTTTTTTTATATTTTATACGATTTAACGGTTATAGCCAAGTTAAATAGAACATTTTTTTCATCATTCGAGGGATTCTCCAAATCGATCGTTTGGAAAAGAAGGTATAGAAATACAGTTCAAAGAACAACATTAAAAGTCTTCAATCCTTAATCAGCTGACAAATATTTGTTTCAATTTGCCACTTTTATTACATAGTAGAGCCACATAATTTGCGTCTATTTTACGACTTACATCATGATAACCATAGGCTTAGCTTATGGCTTAAATATTTTTATAACATATATTTCATATTCACAAAGCCTGATGACTTCATTAATGCGGCTTATACAAGGTTTAATATTTTGAAAAAATGAAACTGCAACCATTCAATCTTACGAAAATTTTATTAAAATATTAAATAATTAGAATAAAGGATCATTTTTCATATTTTAATAAAATAATAACAATTATATCTTTTAATCTTAATATTTAATTATTATCCAAATTATTAAAAAAAAATATAAAGGAAAATTTAACCAATTTAACCATTTAAGTAAATTATCCGAAACTTCTAATTTTATGGTATGAAAAATTTTTTGTACTTTTAAACTTCTTATGCAAGCAAATTTATATCTTAAAAATGGTAAACAATAATAAAATAGATTAGTAACACAAATTTTAATTTTTTTTTAAAAGTTCAATAAAGTCTATATTAATGGTACTGCAAATAGTTTGAAAAGAACAACTATATAAAAACTAAATAAAATGCAAAATTAAAGATCTATTAACTCAATTTAGATTGTCAAAAAAAAAGGTATAAATCTACTGGAAAAACTGAAAAATGTAATATTTACGTAATTTTTATAATAATGCATTAATTTTATATAATATATTATGACTTTACTAGTAATATATAAATAATATATTTTATATATATATAATTTTTATATAAAGATTTATAAAATAATATATCATTAAAAAATTGATGTAATATTTTATATAATTTGTACTTTTCTATAAAATTTATATAAAATATTATATGAAAATTTTATTAATGTTAAAATACATAAGTATAAAAAATATACTTATATAAATAATTTATAAAGGATTATAAAATAATATTTAGTATTTAATAAATATCTAACATAATACATAATTGTAAAATATAGTTATATAAATAATATATATAATATTATATAAATATTTTACAATTATATTTTTTTAAAATTTAGTTATACAATTTAATAATTATAATAAATTACAAAATATTATATTTTTTAAAAATATTATCAATATATTATTTATTTACTAATTTAAAAATAACAATTTTATAATAAAAATTTTTAATTCTTTGAATTTTAATTTATAAATCTATTAACATAAAATGAATTTTCATTTGCAAAACTTGGAATAATATACACTAGTTTTTCAACTGCTTCAATAGGAATAATATTATAAAGATCAACAATTTTTACAAAAAAGCGATATATTTGATTATCTTTTTGAATTTTAAAATTATACCAATAAATTATAAGAAGTTGTAAAAGAAATATTTCAGTTGAAATCAAAACTTTAAGCAAAAGTAATACCTAAATTTATAAAATATTATTTTAAATAAATAATAATATTAAAATTTACCTTAGCATAACAAGATTTATTATCTGTTAAATATTGATTTGTTTTATCATCGCTCATTTGAATTGCAATATCTGAAAAAATTTCATCAATTAAAAATTTATATGTAATATGTATAAATTCTCCATTTTTCAATTTTGCATAATTATAAATTGAAATTTTTATATAAAATAAATCAATATATTCATAATCTATATTATTACTAATTTGAAAATAATTGTTTAAAGCATTATGTAAATACTTTAATCCTATTAGAAAATATGTTAGAGATTTTAAATTTTGAAAAAATTGAATTACCGTATTTGCCTAAAAATAAGCAAGTACCAAAAAATAAGTAACATCATATTTATGAAGTACCCAAAAATAAGCAAATTCGCAAAATTTATTAAAATTCTTTATAAAACGTTTAATAGACATATTAATAAACATAATTATAATTGAAATAATGTTCAATGAAGGAAATATACTAGCATTTTGTCATTAAAAGCATTAAAAGTATTATCTTAACTAATAATCACTATCTGATTCAATATCAATATCAATTTCCCATTTTTCAATTTCCGATTCTTCAGTTTCTGATTCTTCATCAATTTCTGATTTATCAATCTCTTATTCTTCATTAATCTCTGTATCATCATCAGAGTTTGCCAATGAATCTGTTATACCGCATTTTTTAAAAGATTCAATTATGATCTCATTAGAAAATTTATCTCATGATTGCTTGACCCAATCACAAACATCACTAATTTTAGCACGTTGAAGATTTCCTTTAGCAGTTGTTCCAGCATCGCCATTTGCCATCCATAGATGCCACTCTTAGCAGAGGTTGTCCTTAAATGGCTTGTTAATTGCAACATCTAGGGCTGGCAAATACTTGTAAGTCCTCCAGGAATTACTGCTAAATAAACATCACTTTCGCGAAATTTATTTTTAACTGATGCTTCTAAGTGTCCTTTGAATGAGTCGTATACTAACATTGCTGGATCTTCAGATCTATTTTCATTAAAGTAATCAACATACTCCTTCATTAAACTAGCGTCCATCCATCCACTTTTTTGAAACCAAATGATCACACCAGATAGAATATTTTCTTTTTTAGCATGTGCCAATCTCTTTCTCTTGAATATGCAAATCAGAGGATGCTTGGTTCCATCTTATTAAATAAATTAAATTTTAATAGAATTAATTAACTTTTTATTTGATCTAACATATTCTGAATCTAATTATCTGAATTTAAAATTTAAATTTATGCTACTAACGCTAAAATCTATAAAAAATTCTAAACTGAGCGAAATAACTTTAAAAACTTACCAGCAGCACATGTAAGAACAACTGTAAAATGATTTTTTTCATTTCCTATTCCACATATATGTACTGTCCTTTCACCCTTTTGATTAACTGTAAAGTTTCCTGTCATATCAAACCAAACAGGCGTTTCATTCATATTAAAGATATCGCGCATTTCAAAAGACTTTTCCATCCTGAGATTGTTGACAAATTTATTAAAACTCTCTAACAATTCTTCAGTTTGTTTAGGGAGTTCTGTGATATTTTTGTGTGTCGGCGCAAAACCAATTCATATCTTTTCAAAAATAAGCATAACCATCTAAGTGATGCTTTAAAATCATCTATTGAATCATAAAATTCTATTATACTTGGTTCTCTCAAAATTTCTTTCATTTTATTTTGTATAGTTAAATAATTCACAGCCAGTTCTTTCTTTTGTTGCTCTATAATCCAGTTGTATAATACTTTTTCAGCTTCAGAATATAGGGCTTTTCAACCAGAACTAATTTTCTTTCTTTTATCGCTTGTCTCAGTTATCCAATTCACACTTGCTTTAACCTAACGTCCAACCATGCTGACATTAAGGTTAAAGTGATTTGCTGTTACAGTTTTGCCATGTTTTTTTTCATAATTAACAACTTCTCTTTTTGTTTTAATAGAATAAGAAGTTTGTTTAACTTTTTTATGTTTAACAGCTTTTTGTGGCATTATTTGTCCTTATGAAAATAGCGTGAAAATTATGCAGATTTAATAAGGAGATAATTATCATCTTGTATAATATTTATACAATAGATCAGATGATCATTAGATAAAGATTTAATGTAGTTTAATAAAAATAAGCTGTAGATTTCAAAAAAAAAAATTGTATCCGAAAATAAGCAACTTTATAATAAAAAAAGGTTGCTTATTTTTGGGCAAATACAGTATATATTATATTATTCAATCAGTTCTATATGCAATTAAATGTAATTTTCTTTTTCAAAGATTTAGTAAATAATTGATAATTAATTTTTTTTCCAATAAATAAAATATAAATTAATATTTTTTTTGAATTTAATAGATTTCCTAGTGAGCATATTGAATTCAGTAATATTGCAAAGAAAAGCAGGTATTTCGTATGTAGTAGGAGCAATTGATTGAAATCATATACTAATTAAAGCACCTAAAGAATTTCCTATGGATTATTATAATAGAAAGAATTGTTTTACAAGCAGTTATTGATTCATCTGGAAAATTTATTGATATATTAATTCTCCATTATATCATATGTTTAATTCTTCTTCAGTTATTCCTACAAATGCATATATTCTTGGTGATGCTGGTTATCCTTGCTAAAATTGATTACTTACACCATATCCTGATATAGGAAGATTAGTGTAAATACAAACCTATTATAATACCAAACATTCTCAAATACATATAGGTGTAAAACAAGCATTTGGAAAATTAAAATCAAGATTTAGATATTTAATTAATCCTTTAACAACATTATTAGAAACTTCTATCTTTATTATAACAGTAACTTGTATTTTACATAATATTTGTAAGAAAGGCAAAAGGATATGTTAAATGATAATGAATACTTTGATGATCAAAATCATTTTTAAACTTTATTAGGTAATGATAATATAACTAATTCAACTAATTCTGTTAGAGATAATTTAACAAATTATTTGTGAAATAAAAAAATTCAAAGAGATAATAGAAGAAATACATATAATTTTACCAGTGATAGTGATGAAGGTGATAGTGAAACATTAGAATAAATAAATAATATTCATTTTACAAATTTATAATTTGAATTTTATTCCTTATTATATTTTACAATATATTAATCTTCATTAAAATATGAAGGAAAAGGGCCTTTAATTTGCGAAGTATTATTATTATTAGGCAAAATATTGTTAATTTGCATAGTATTAATATGTGTCACATTATTAATTTGTGTAGCATTGATTTCTGAAGAATTATTTTGCAAATCAAATGAAGTAGATTGATAATAAAAAGGAATTACAAATAATTAATTGAATAAGTAAAAAAAAATATAAATTATAATTATAAATAATTTTTAATTTTAATATCATAATTAATCTGAGGTAACGTTATATTATTTGAAGAGTGTAAAGCAGAAATTAGTAAATTAAATTCCTTTTGCCTTTGCTCTTCTCTTTGCCTTCTTTCTATCTCTTTTCTTTTACACTCTTCCTTTTTGTATTCTTGCTCCTCCATTCTTTGATACATTAAATCATCTAGCAAATTCTTGACTTTTTGAACTTCATATCTATAAGCTTTTTGTGATTTTTCTTCTTGATTAAATTTAGATCTATTCTTTCTCTTTTGTTTAGTTCGCCCTGTAATTTTATTAAATAGATTATCAAGATCGCCAATATTCAAACTACTATCTAATACTTTTGGAATTAAACTTGAATGGTTTTTATCAAGTATTTCTTCTACTTTCGTCTTATATTAAACTTCAACTGGATTATTACCACTTTATTTATTTTATCCATATCATCCTAAAAAAATTTTTTATTAAAAAAAGTTATTAAATTAATAAATACAAAAAATCATCTTGTAATTCTTTTTAATATTTTTCTATTTATTTGCACACTGTTCAGCAGAATATTTGAAATTGTCATTAAAAGATATAGCAGACGCATTTTACCAAAGTTTTGCTTTTGTATTACCCTCGCTATCGCGTTTTTTACTTAAATTATTCACTTCTTTTTTCATTCTATCAAAAATGTAAGTAATAATTTTATAATATCCTCATTCTAATTGTAAGACTTTTTTTATTTATATTAGTCTTGTTCATTTTAGCAAAGGGCTCTTTTTCGTTAGAAGGACCAGGAGTTTCCATTATTATTGTTAAAGAAAAAAATTTTATAAAAAATTAAAAAAAAATTTTGAAGCGAAAGAGGGTGGTTGCCGTGATAATATATGATGAAAATATTATTAATCATGGGGTATACCTTAGATTGGAAATTTAATAGGAAAATCCAATCCAATTCAATCAATTGGATTATCTCAATTCAATCTAATTGAATTTTGTGATTTATGACTGTGGATTGGATTGAGATGTCGACTCAATCTAATCCAATTGAATTTGTAAATACACCCTGTATTTATTTACGTTTTGTTTATGTAAGGGCTAAATGTATAAATAAATAAAGTATAAATAAATAAATTAGAATTCAGTTTAATAAAATTTTATTCAATAACATTTATTACCTTTATGTTTATTTGATTAAATATTATATGCAATAGGACCTTATTACTCTCCTGACTTGGTATGTTGTACTTTTGATTAACACAAATAGTTGTAAGTCTTTTATTATCCAATTTAAATTCTCTTAAAGAATTAGTTAGTGATTTAATTTTTTTGCAAAAAAAAAATTTACTGTATAGCGCTGCCTATAGTATTCTCTTAGTATAATACCCCCTGAAAATAGTATCAGGTATTATTCAATCGCAAAAATAAAATTTTGAATAATACCCAGTGATTATTTAATAAACTAATCATATTTTATCATAATTTTAAATATAATTATACCCAATACCAATGCATTAAAAGCATATATTTTTTAATTTATTTACCATTGATAGATCATTATTTATAAGAAATTTTAATTAAACTTTAATTAAAAATATAGAAATATGAGGTAAATGCTGGGAAAAGGGACCAAATTTTAAAAAAAACTTTTTTAAAAATAATTAAAGTTCTTGATTCAAATGATAAAAATTGTATCTATTTTACTTAGAAATAAATTTTTGAAAAAAAATTTAATTTGATCCCTTTTCTTAGATATTACATAATATAATCTTATTAGAGACAGCCATCACATAAGACATCTAATTTTAACCAATCAAAATAAAGATACAAAATATATTAATTCAGTTGCAGCATACGTATTTAGGTGACCCGAAACTCTAATTTTATATATTTTTTCTGAAGCAGAAGTAATACATGAATCATTGAATCAACTAAACTAGTACTTTTATAGAATAGTGGAATATTTTTAAAGGAGGCTTAGATGTCAGTTAATTTTATGTTTCAAAAAATGACTCTTTTCCATTCATTCCCATATGATATGAAATCATTTTTTTACATTCATTAAGAGACTTAAGTAATGGTTGCTCATGTTAGTTGTAGTAGACCGCAATTATCGATTGGGTTCGAAAAACCTGAACCTACTTACTTACCTTATCAAACATAAGACATTATTATTAAATAAATCAAAAAAAATAAACTTAAAATCCATCAAAAATATTAATCATCTATCGTCTTTTTACAATGTCAACTCTTTGTTATTCTACAAGTGAAACATGAAGTTATCCGTTCACATAAATAAGAAGTTTATTGTGGCAGTATATGACTTTGACACAAGATGGATTTTTATATATACATTTTTAGTATTTTTATTTAGCAATAAATTCAAATCACCATTGTGTTATTTAACCATATTATCATAACTTTACAGTATCATAAAAAGTAATCATAACCCTTCCAAATATTTTCGTATACTAGATACTGAAAATCAACTTTTCTGTATACAAAAAATACAGAATATATACGTCTAATCAGTATATTGTATACGTTATTTTTGGTTAGATTTTTACGTCTAATCATTATATTGTATACGTTATTTTTAGTTGGATTTTTTATGTCTAATCAATACAGTGAACTCTTGATATAACAAATTCTAGGATCTAGATATCAACTTTGTTATAAGCTTATAACAAATTTTTTAAAGAATTTAATTGGCTAGTTCACTA
>CAMKVN010002948.1:0-11763 GCA_946474995.1 Funneliformis geosporum
ACGGCGGTCTCGTAAGTTTTCGTAATATTACAGAACGTAAGTTTACGCAATATTACGCCCTATTAAATTTACTGATGCATGCATGTTCAAAATCTGAACTAAATAAAATTTGAAATTCCAGATTTCCATTTTTATATTTAATTTTACATTGAACTGTTTGCTGATTATTTCTGCGTCCCCATGTAGTTTTTATAGAAAGGTTATCAGGAATTGGATACTTTTTAGAAGGTAAAGTATAATAAAGTTCAGAAATTTTAGGATAAAATTCTTCAGTTTCTATAAAATAATTAAAAGTTCATTGTGTAATATTATTTTTTACTTCTTTATATATAATTATAGGATATTTAGGATAATCTTCTAACTAATAAGTATTGATTTTTTTTGCTTCTTCGATTTCAATTATCATTAAATTGAGATTAAATTATTATAAACAAATTATTGCAAAATTTTTAATTTTCAATATTTATAATAAATTACAATCATAAAAATATAATAAATGATTGGTTGTTAATTTTATTAAAGAGAATTAACAATTACGAAAATATGACAATATAAATAATTATTACTGGTAATTATCAATGTCAAATGACCCACCCCAGTCTGTCTTATTGTCAAAAAATTTTAGGGTATTAAAAATCTGTTGTACATATTAGCCCATATGTTGTAGTAAATGAATATGTTAATTAACTACAAAGTGATTTTTGTATTAATTTTTTTCACACTTGCATGATGTGATACATTTATTATATAATTTTTTTCAAAATTAAAAATTATACGTTCCATATGGCTTCTAATGACTTTCAAAAATGCATAAAATGTTACTACCTTAAGAAAAGTTATCATTTATTAGTAAAACTGGCTGGAAATTAAAGACATGTAAAATTTGTCGTAATCAATCATCTGATTTTTATATTATGAAAAATTCTGGTAATAATAATCATGAAACAGATGATGAAATATCACCTTTAACAATGCAAAAAATAATGTTTAATAAAATAAATGCTGTTTCCCAAAATGATTTTATGGAAAATGAGCTTTTAGGATCTTATTTTATGTGTGTAATATCAACAAATTTATTGGAAGGTAAATCACAAGAAAAAGTGAGACAAATAGTTAAAATTATAATGAAAGGTGACGGATATCATTATATGTAAGTTAATTATTTTATATACTGTATATTTATACTTAAATAATATTTACTAATAAAAATGTATTATTCTAGATATAAAAATGAATATATTTCTAAAAAAAAGTAATGCCATCCATAAAATTTGGTATATTTGCTCCTAATCTATATTACTTGCAAAAAGATCATGAAAACATGAAGATTCAAAAAAACATAGGGATCGAGAATTTATGGATAGATTTGATTGTAAAGATCTTGTAAAAATTTCAATTGATATGTAGAGCAAAAGTACATTCTAAACAAACATATTGCATAAACGTCCTGAGCGATTTGGTATTACTGAAATCATTAAAGAATATATTCTAAAAATTTATTATCATATCATAACATAATAATATAGAATTAACCTTAGATAAATAAATAACACTAATATTATAATACTGTTATGTTTTATTTACTAAAGATTTTAATTAATTTGAATATATATATTGGTTGTTGAGTTTATAATAAATATAATAGCAAATTTAATTATAGTCAAAGCTCTTTATAGTGAACTCTTAGTTCTAATCATTTTTGTTTACTATAATAAGATTTTATTAAGAGTTCACTATATCGAGAAAAATTTATTATAAAAAATTGATTTGGTGAATTAAAAATAATTCACTATAATGTGATTTTACTATAACAAGATTCATTATAACGAGCTTTGACTATATTCAATAATTTTTTAATTTATTCAAAATATTTGAAATATTGAAGTACATCAATAAATTATTTAACAACTATATTTACTATAATATTAATTAATTTAAAAATTTTAATTAAAAATAATACATTACAATAGAGACAGTTTCAAATACTCAGGATGCCTTACATTAAGAGAATTATACATTATTAATTATGAAATTTTATGTTTATTTACCATAAACATTTTCAAATCTACTTTTTTATATGTATAGACTTGAGGTTAGTACCAGTTAATTTTTAACCAGTTAATTAATGATTAAGACATTTGCTAATCATTTGAAGATATTTTTTTAAAAATATCTAATAATATTAACCTGGCTGAAATTTTAATTTTCGGGCAGAATTAAAATTTTTTTGCGATTATAAAAATTTCGCCAAATTTATAGTATCGGCCTGAATTAAATTTAACAGTTAATTAATGGTTAAAGAATTTTTAACTGGTAAGGTTTTTTGGCTAGTGTTAACGCTACGATTAATGCAGCAACTACAGTGTATATCTAAAATGTCAAATATGTCTACTATAGCAGCAGACATATCAAATATGTTTTACATATCTTATTTATTTATTATTTCTATTATATTAGTTTTATTTGTTAAATTTATTATGTTTGCTAGTAGATTGAAACAACGATTTTGTATAAATAGATCAGGAATTCAATCTAGAGAAAAATAGAAAAAATAGCAAGTCGTAAAAGTTTCTTTTAAAAAGATTTAATTAGATTATTCTAGTTTGTGATGATAAGTCTAAAGAAAAGGCTTGTAGAATTCCTAATTAATAAAGTTGTTTATTTTACCCTTTCAAACTTCTTTGTGTCTTTATAAAAGTTTTGATATGAACTACACTAGTGAACTATAATAATTAAATACTATATAAATTATACATCAGACAGACTAAATAAGAAGTAAATAAGTGTTTGTTGATTTGAGAAAAAGAGGAATATCAGGTCAACAATTTAGTAATTCCTGCTAGGCGAAAACTTTATTTGAAAGTCATCGTGATAAATTTGCAATCCTAAAAATTGTGGATAAATTTGAAATTTTATTTTAAATTTCAAGAAACTCATATTGAACAATATAGTAGAAAACAAGAAAAATTATTTACAGATTATACTTGCTTAATTTGTCATCCAGTTCCAGAACAAACATCTCAAAACTTTAAAATTTTTGGCATTGGATTAGTGCTGAATTTGAAGTAATTATATTCACTAGAAAAATGAGTTTTTCTTTAAACAAATAATTGAAAAACTTTTTATGGATTAATTTATATTGATATTGAAATATTAATGGCAATATGGGTATGTAAAACAATATATCACTATTATATTATATGCTTTCAAGTAGTAATACAAAAAATAGTTTACAGTATCTTCTTCTCTAAAGTCATTATCAACACCAAAATAAAAATAAAGTCTATAAATTAATATTTATTTTGTATTATTATTGCTTAATAAACTTGAATCTGATAGTCGTAATTAAAAATTTTTTTTCAAGCTTAAAATTTTCTTAAGTAAATCCAAAATTTAAGTGTTTAATAATTATATACTATAATCTTGTAACTGTAGTATTACGCAAATATTATAGACTGTAAACCTTTTGAAATACTTCAACTGTAGTATCACGTAAACTTTATAGACCATAAACCTTTTAAAGTATTTTGACTGTAGTATTATGCAAATTAAAAATGGGAACCATAATTAAAAAAAATAGAATAATTGAGTTGCAACTTGTAGTGCAATTAAGTTTCCTTATAATGCAATTAAGTTGCAACTCAATTGAAATTTGAAAATAATTATGGGAACCATCTTTAACGCAAACTTTATAGACTGTAAACCTTTTGAAGTATTTTAACTGTAGTATATATGATGGCAAATCTTTTGAAGCATTTTAAACGTAATATAACGTAAATACTACAGATCATAAATCTTATAAAGAACTACATTAAAAATGTAAAATTTATATAAACTTATGACGTAATACTCCAATAAATTTACAAACTGTAAATCTTATACAATACTTTGCATTAAAAATATTTCTGATATAATCTAAGATTATGTATATTTATATATAAAATCACATATTAAGTAGTGATTAGATGCATTATAATTATAATTAGTTATTATGTAATAGAAGTAATACTGTCAAATCTTAATATAACTAATTCTTGATATAGTTAATTTTTAAATCAAATATATTAAATATTACCTTACTATAGTAGACTAGCCAATTAAATTCTTTAAAACATTCATTATAAACTTTTAACTAAGGTTGCTAGATAAAATTCAGAGTTTATACAGACGTTTAAATAGTAAAGTAAAACTTGGTTAAATTATATTAAAATCTTATTGAAAAATTTGCAAAATTTAGAAAAAGGTAAAACTATATCAAAGTTTATAAAAATGGCAAAATGTATCAAACATTTAGTAAAAATTTAGTGAAACTAAAGGTTTAGATGTTTAGCCAAATTCAAAATGAGTTTAGACAAGCAATCTTACTTATAACAAAGTTGAGATTTAGACCATAAGATTCGTTATATTAAAAGTTCACTATAGTTGTGTTTGATATTTATTTCATAAGAATATTATAATATTATCAATATTTAATATTATTACTTTTTTTGTATATTCTGTATGTAAAAAATCAATAGTTTTAAGATGATAATCAGATATAGTAATTTTATATCATATAATGTTATAGTTATAATTAGATTAGAAGAGTATTTATAGAAATATTAGAAATCATAGTAAAATCCAAGTAAATTATTAGATTTATTTTTACATTATTAATAAACTTGCTATGAATACTATAAAGCAAGTAGCATATAAATAGAAGTTGCTTTTTGTATATACTTATAACATTTTATTTTTTAAAAAATGATTAGATGAAATATATAAATTGTCAAAAAGAATTTAATCTTACATCTTTGTCTATCATAATTGCATGAAAATCATCAAATGAGTAAATGAGAAGATTAATTTTTTTTTTATGAATATATAAAAATTTAGATATTATTTCTATTGTTTTAAAGAAGAAAATAATGTTACAGTCAGTTTTTTTATGTTGCTTAGAAGTTATAAGCAGACAGATAATATAAGTGATAAGCAAAAGGTTTAATTTATAGTTGAGATGAGTAAAAGTATAAGTATCAGTCGTTTATTTGATCTGTGATTGTTTAATTTGTTTTCTATTGAACTAAAAATCTCAGATTTATTTATATAAAATAAAATATATAGATTTGTTAATGATATTAACATAGTAAATTAAAAATAATAAATAAACTAAATATAATAAATAAATTAAATAAACTAAATATAATATGTAAACTAAATAAATTAAATAAATTAACTAAACTAAATAAACAAAGTAAATGACATTAATAATGTTGACCAATTTTTATGATCTCCATTAAGAAGATTTTTTGAATGATTTTCATGTAACAATAAGATAGAAGGTAAAGAAAACAGTGATAATAATAGAAGTGAAAATACATAGAGATAAAGGTGAAGGTAAGGAAGAAGACAAAGATGAAAGTTCTATATTAGATTGAAATACAAATGAATGGTTTATCACAATTCTATTATAACATCTAAGCAGATTATATTTCCTATTTGTAAATAACTTAGCAAAGTACTGTTAGTTTGACTCCTTGTAATAGTGTATTTAATTATCATTTTCCATCATATTGACTGCCAACTTGATATATTGTAATCTAGTAAGCATACTTTTCTTATAAGTAAAGTACCTTTAGAATTGGATAATCTTGGGATTATTTTGCATAGCAAATGTTAATATATATTTGAAGCTAAAAACATTTTTAATAAGTGAAATGTTGAATTCTCAAAAAATACTCTAAAATGTCTGTATAAATAATACACCAATCAATTCATTAGTTTAGTCATTTTAATTTTTAGACTTTTTTGGTTAGTATTAATATGATGATCGAATCTCCAGATCTCCCATACCACTTTTGGATTAAATCAAGTTATGAATATAGTAAATCATATGATCCGTAACATGATTTTAATATAAAAGACGCCTAAAAATTAGAACGATGTTATAGGGTGTATTGGTAAGTGATTTTTACGCCCTTTTGATAAATTTGTTACCGGTTATCCTCCGGATGAACTTAAAAGAAATATTTACTTTTGTATCAAAAATATATAATATATATTAATTAAAAATGTTGGATATTTCATTTATTTGGAACAGTGTCCTAAGTAATCATTATTAATATTGCATTATTGTTTAACAATATGAGAGCTAATTATTCAATTTTAATTTTATAATAAATACTACAATATAAAAAAATCGTGTTTTACCTGTTTTACCGATAAATTACAAAAAAGTCTATATAATTAAAAAAAGGAAACAAGCAGGGGTAACGTGGATGAATGAAGGTGATTAACACAAAAACATCTATTACAAATACAACAATTTTGATTATCAAATTTGTGAAACGACAAAAAATTATTATATCGGTTAAAATAAGGTTTTGTTTGTTTGCGATATTTTTTTTTATGTAAAAATGAATTTAGAATTCATTAATTTTTTTGACAACAATCAAATAATTTATTATATTATTCACGATCACGCACCACTTTATGTTTATTAACCAGTAATATAGGGGGGAAAGTGAATGTATACGATAATTATCTTTGTTATTATTACTAAAATATTATTGTAATATTCTAAAATATGAATATGACAAACCGTTGTATAATACATTTTGAAAATTTTAAAAAATACAATTAATCTTATAAGTCATGATGTGTTACGATTTAATTAATTTAAAGTTTAAAGTTTAATTAAATATCAGCTGTCCCTCAGATACTTAATAAAAATTGAAACACTACCGGTGCGGTGATAAATCACCTAAGCTCTAACCCGATCCCTACTCCTAACCTTAACTCTAACTAACATCAATTATACCAGCCAATCGGAGCGGGGTGGGGGTAAATTAGTAAAATCATAATAGATGTTTACAACAAAAATTGATTACTTTGTGTAACGAGAAAAAAACACAAAGCTGATTAATATCCCAGATCAAAGAATATCAATTCCCAAATTTTAATTTGGGTGAAATTAACGTACCCTTTACAGTTAACTTTATGATCCGGAGGTGAAATTAAAATTTCCTTAGCATTCAAAATGATCAAATAATTTGATTTTGGTGTGGATGAAATCTATAAAATTAAAAAATTCATATTCATTTTGAAAAAATTTGCTTTAAAAATATTTGATTCCCTTAAAAATAATTTAGGGCTTAATCTATTACATGCTCTTTTTTTTTGCTCTGGACAACAATGTAAATTAAGTTGTGTAATTTTAATCCGAGATTTTATTTTTTGATTCATGCAGGATTAGCTAATGTCTGAATAATAAATTATATAATCATATAATTATATTGTAGTAAAAATAAAATTGAATAAACTTTAATAGTTCGTTTAGCTAGTTTAAGATTGGACGACCTTTTTATTTTATTTTTTTTTTTAATAATAAACAAGCAATAATGCAGAATGCGTATTGTTTATCAATCAAATATTAATAATAATTTCTTAGGACACTTCAAAATAATTGAAATATCCAATTTTTAATTAACGTAAAGTTTATTTAAGCGTTATTGTCGTAATAAAATGTTATTCTTGTGTTCAAAATATTGGAACCATTAAAAGTGCGTAGTAAAGACATAATATTTGGGAGGCTTGTAAGGAAAATGGGTTCTTTTTTGACTAAAATTTAAATACAATAAAAATCAAAATTTTATTAAAAAATTCTCAGAACCCCATTTTCGTAGCAAACTCAACTCATTGTAAAAAGAGTAAAAAAAAAATTTTCTTTTTTAAGTTTATATAAAATTAACGTCAGTAATAATTCCTTTTAAGTTCATCCGGAGGATAACCGGTAAATTATTTATTACAAATTTATCAAAAGGGCGTAAAAATCAATTACCAATACACCTATAACACCGCTCTAATTTTTAGACATTAAAAACTATATTTTTATTTTTGAAAGTATTAAATAATTATTTTAGAGAATCTAACTCGATAAATTAATACATCAAAAAATTAATGGGGTGTAGATGATGTTTATTGAACTAACCAAAAAAGTCTTAAAATCAACTTAATTTTAACGAGAAATTTTTTATAAATGCGGATAATTTCAATTTATTGTCTTTAGGGCATAAAAAAGCATGTATTATTTTTTTGAACCCGAGACATTACCTTCCCTAGATAAAGGCCCAAAGAGAAGAAAACCAAACATGTTTATAATGTATCGTAAAGATATGATGAAACACAAACCCCATAATATGCCCATGACAAAGTACAGTAAGCTAGTCTCAGAATGGTGGAAAAAGCTTTCTGCGGACGAAAAAGCGCAATTGCAACGAAAATATCAAATAGATCGTGATCAAAAATTACAAAATGAAGTCAATGCAGCCAATGCACGTGATGTAGCCGAGACAAGAGAAGAAATCGAATATGAAAATTCGAGATATCAAGATGAAGTCAATATTTTACCTAAGGGAATGAAAAAAGATTGTTATTTCACATAATGTCCTACGGAAAATTTTGAAGATATCAAAGATTTTAAAGATTTTATTCAACGTATTTCATTCTAATAAATGTTTTTATTCGTAGTTTATTTACTTTTATTCGAGTCATTTTTATTTCCATTTTACTCAATTGATAAACAATAATTATATATCGTAATATTTATTTTCCTATCGCAATTTGTTATTTATTTTTTTCTATCGAAACTTCTTTCGTTGTTCGCTTTTTTTTACAAAGTTTATTAGCATATGTTCAAAGGCAAAAATATATTATTAAAAAATCTGAATATTATTTACAAACATTTACGTTAAGATTTTATGTTTTATATCTTTTCCGCTAATTATTTTTTTTTGAATTGGATTATTTAAATTAGTTGATAAAATATATAATAAATTTATAAATTTTTTATGGCCATGGTTAGTAATTATTTTTATAAAATGTTCCAATGTTTTTTTTAATGAAACATTACAAATGGGATCGCGCATAATTACGCGTCAAGCTTCAGGAATATTACCAATATGATAAAATAAGTGAAATCAATTTATTATTTTTGCAACCTTGTAATAACATATTGGGTGAATTCCCATTAAAATAAAATTTATGATCCTATTTGATCAAATATTTTGATTTTGGTGTGGATGAAATCTACAAAATTAAAAAGTTCATTTCCACTTTGAAAAATTGGCTTCAAAATATTTTATTCCCTTAAAAATAATTTAAGGCTTAATCTAGTTGATAGAATAAATACATGAATCGACGCCACCTTCACAAATTTCCTAATCCAAAACCACACTTTATTATCAATTTTGCTCTGGACGACTAAGTTGTGTAATTTTAATCAGAAATTTCCTGAATATTTTTTGATTCATGCAGCTGTTTAAATGCCGTATAGCTGATTAGGCTAATTTCAGAAAAATAAATGATATAGTCATATAATTAGCGGCGGATTTTAATAGTTCCTTTTACCTAGTTTAAGGTTGGATGATCTTTTTTTTTTATATTGGTAAACAATAATGCATGACAAATCAAAATATTAATATGGACACTTTAATACATCAAAAAAGCAATAAAATGGTAACTGAAATGAAAATTTATTTGGGCGGAACTTAACGCGTATTTGGGACAATACCCCATTTAAACTATAATATACACGAGCAAATTTTTTATATAAATGTGCATAATTTCGATTTATTGTCAATCGACATAAAAAATAAAGTCCTTTCTTCATCTTATCCTTATATTATAAATTATAAGTTATGTTCTATTTTATTGAACCCGAGACATTATCTTCCAATGAAAAGGCCCAAAAAGGAAACATAAACCCATAATATGCCTTTGACGAAATTAGTGCTCTGAAGGGGTCTGGTCGGGGTTTTCAGAGAAACCCGAACCCGACCCGAGAGTGTAAATGAACTGTTAAAAATATTCGGGTCAGCATTTATAAAACCCGTACTCGACCAGACCCGAATATAGTTTAACTCGGAACAACCCGAGTGTTATGGAAGATAGTAATGTCGAGAAACTAATTTCGATATTAATATTCTATTCTACCGGGAGTTTTATAAAATTTATTATAATATATTTGAATTATTTATTGTAGTAAGTATTGTTTATTATCCCTTCAATGGTTTTCCTTCAAATTTAGAAGGAATTTTACTTACATTTTAAAGTCAATTTTAAATATATTAAAAATTAATTATTAAACTAATAATATTATTATAATAAAATTTATGATGTTTTAAGTAAATCAAAAAAAAAATTACATTAAATATTAACTTTTTGCATTAATTTAAGTTCAAAGTTTTAAAAATATTTTAATAAAAGTATTTTCTTTATAAAAGCTAAAATTTTTAATTTTTATTTATTTTTATAATATTAAAAAAACTTTACAAAATATATAAATTTATATTTAAAACATTTATTTATATATTTAAATATTATTTATTTATAAAAAAATCATAAATTTAAAGTTGAAAATTTTGTATATATTTAATATTTTAATTATTTATTTAAAAATAATAGATTTATAATCATATTTTAAAAAAAATTGTTTTTATATATAGAATTTTGCATAATAATTGATTGAAAATCATGACTAAATTTGAATAAAAATCATTACCATTTAAGGGATAAATGCATCGAAAAATTAATCTCATTTAACTTCAAAACCTGGATTTCAGCACATACATGCACAAGTTTTATTTGCTTATGCAACAATGTTTTGCTGCTTGCAAGCTAAAATCTACCATTTCTTTGCTGGTATGATATTCATTACCAATATTACGAATACAAGTTTTATTTCTAATTATTTCAAAAATACTTACGTACAGCTAAGACAATTTTACTTCCCGATGAGTTTTAGCATTTTTTAAGTATCAATGGAAGATCATTTTCTTCAAAAACTTCTTTTGTAAAAAGTTCACTATGTAAAGCTTTTCATTTTTGAATAGTTTAACTTCCAGAGTAAGATGAATAGATTCGCTTGTTGTTTAATTATTTTTAATTAAAGTAGCGTAATATAAAATGAATAAAGAAGTTTTAAATTTCTCTTGTATTACAATTGGAATCATACGATTACCTGGATTATGCAAAATATGACCTGACCCGAAAGGTTCCCTAACCTGACTCGACAACTTAATAACCTGGTCGACCTGACCAGTTCAGAGCACTAGAGAAAATACAGCAACTAGTATCAGAATGGTGTAAAAAGCTTTCTGCGAACGAAAAGACGAAATTGAAAAGATAATTTCAAATAAATCGAGATCAGAAATTAAAAATGATAACAGTTCAATGACCAAATTATTTCTCAATCTGATGTAAACAAGATAAGAGAAGATGAGATAAACCAAAATTGTCGAGATCAAGCTAAATATGAATATACAAAGATCAAACCATATATTAAGCCAATACTTTACCCAACCGAAAATCCTTTTAAAGACATCAAAGATTCATTCAACATATATATCTTTTGTTGTATTTTATTTATTTAAACTATTATCATTTTCCCTTTTACTTGAATACTTCTTAAAGTATCAGAATTAAATCGAAAAAATTTTCTATTTAAAGACGTTGTAATAGTGTAAAATTTTGGCTAAAATCTGATTACAAATCCAATGTTAATTAAATGTCCTTGTTTATTATCTCATCGATCCTGATGTCAACTTTATGTCTTGAGATAATCAATGTAAAACATTGTAGATCCAGATGTCAATTTTATTTCCAGTATAACGGGCAACTTTATTGACATGATAATCTTTGCTGATCAATTTTGTCAACTTTATTTCCTTGATGATGTCATTTATTTTTCATAGATTTATTTAGTTTAGTTCATTTTATAATTAT
>CAMKVN010002949.1:0-11758 GCA_946474995.1 Funneliformis geosporum
GAATAGAACTTATGACATTCTATCAATTACCTAATTTGTATAAGCAGTATATGTTAAAAAGTTTAACGGTTAACTATAAAGCAAATTTTTCAATTACTGTTACACAAACAAATTTAATTATAAAATTGATCTGCATGCGACATGTCCGACGCTTGATATGGTATTTTGATAATTTGATGGTTCCAACTTTCGTTCACTTTTTATTTTAATTTTTAATTTTTTAGGCACTGATGTAGTACGAAGATGGCAACCAAGTGATCCGTTTTCACCAAATGGATATGTCTTAGCTTTCGAAACACTTGCAAAACTTGGTGATTCAGTAACTGAAAATTACAAGGTTATTAGAAAATTTCAACCTTTTTCATTATTACAACGAAAGATGAGTTTTAATTTGTATGCCACAAAAAAAGTGAACGCAAAATATTGTCATGATGATGGGGTTACATTGCTTCGCGCATGTGTTATTGAATTGCCGGAAAATGAAAATCTTGATGATGTAACAATAGTATTTACTTTAACCTTTGGCGCCGTTGAAATTATAGCTACAGCCGTTAATCAAAATACTGGTGAAAAGTTTCCAATTATATTTGATTATGAATAAATATCATAAATATCCATGTATTTTAGTATATATATATATATATTTATCGATGTGGCACTGCCAGTGTATCTTTATTATTTAAATCATTAATATTATGACACCATGTGTCGTTATGCATCGGGAAAATAAAAATCAGCCAAGAATTATTAATAATTATATAAAAGCCGCAGTACTCGTGTCTTGAGCCAGGCTGTTTGACGAAACATGACTGGTTAAGTGTTAAATCTGCAATGTTTCGAGCTAAACTCCGTAACTTTGACGTAATTCAAATATAAACTAACCATCTGATACGTCAGAAACTAAATACTGTATTATGGTAAATTGGTTATTATATTTGGTATTCTTAAGTGTATTTCTATTTCTTATGAATTAATATAAATAAGATATTATTTGCAGTTTGAGCCCAAACCAAATTTTTGAATTATTAAATATTCTCTTAAATGAGGAAAAAACATATCTATAAGAACTAGGGATGGTAACGGTTGGTCATGGTCGGCTAACGGTCGGTCAACGGTCGGTCAGAGGCCTTTGACCGACCGGTTTTACTACTAATTGACCGACCCGTTTGACCCGTTTAATAATATTATAATTTAAAGTTCTTTGATGATTATAATTTATGCTTTAAATAATACTAACTTTATATTTAGCGATGCAGCATTATCGCGATCTATTTTTTTAAAAATAAATTAAAAATTTTATTTATAAAAAATTGCAACACTAAAATGATTTAAAACAATGGTAAGAAATGTAAAGACTAATGGTTTTTTTTTATATTTTAAAGAATTTAGATGTAATTAAATTACGTAGAGCAGGTTCGATGATCAATGATACTATATCACATTATCAACATATTAATATTTTACAAAATGATAATACTTTTAATTCATTGTTTTATAGGAAAATAAGGTCTTTGAAATGCGATTATATCATCAAACTTGCCTTTCTGTTATGATTCCTATCCCCAATTTTTACTTACCACACCGTTGATCCAGATTTTTGAGATACGGACATATCAATATCACGCTAATAAACACAAATAACAGTTAACTGAATTGTGGTTGACAAAGTCTAATAAAAGCAATTGGAAGGAACTAGTCATTCATTACAGCAATCATGCTATCTGTAACGTAATTTGCGTAGTATGTAAATCATTGCATCAAAAATCTTTGAACTAAAGATTTGAGAAGCGAGTACTTTATTGTCTGATTGGAGTTTGGTTGAGTAATTTATCGTGTTAAAGGTTCGAAGGATACGATAAAATGATAATAAAAATATGGATGCTTCACACGATCACACATACATTGTTCAAGACAATAAGACCTTTATTAGATATACTTAAATGGACGTTATCATTGATTTTTACCAAATGCCAAATATTTTTTTTTCAACATGTGATTTTCAAATTTTAGATCGTACAAATAGTACGAAGTCAAAAAAAATTGTTCCGTCAGAGTTACTTACAAATATAATAACCAAGCATATGATTCCTTATTAGAAATTTATTTTACCTTTTTTTTATAAAAAAAATAACATCGCTTTCAATTAAAGTACACGTCTCTCCTCAGTCTGGAAAAAGAAATTGATGGCAGGTTCACGTTTATAGCCAATATATAACTAATAAATTTTTAAAAAAAAATTTTTAATGTTTAACGAGATGCATAAACAAAAAAATTGGTATCACATGACAGTGGCAACAGCTATTAAAATAGACTTTGACTACAGCGCAACTTTCCGTTGATTACTATTGAATACCCCATCAAATTGGTAACTAGCGGCTTTAGAAAATCATAGAGTAAAACCGCCTAATTAATTTACTCAGCAATAAAACTATTACGCCTGATTTTAGAACCTTTGAAGGTGATGATTTGGACTCAGAAAGTGTATTTGCCGAAGATTTATAGGAAACTAATCGGCAATTAATTTGTAAAAATATAAATATCATTCAATTGCTAACATGTTTACTTGTTTGCAGAATGCTAATTTGCGTCGCTACTGCACCATAAGTTTTCCTTATTTTTATTTTAATTAAATTAAGTATTTGTAAAAAACTAGTTGAAAGTAACAAGTATTGAGTAGATGACAGATTAAAGTAGAAATTAAATATTTTAATAAAAATATTTGATTAATAAAAGTCATCGGCATTTTTTTTTTTCGGATTTTCGTTGATGACGACGGACGAAATGCTGATCACGAGGTCATCATCTCCTTTAATTCTCTCAAGGGTCTTTCCTGTTGGAATTAAATGTCAAAAAAAATTTGGTTGAAGATGAAAAATCTCGCAACATAACATGTTATCGCGACTTGCCGAATTTATTACGAATTTTCTGAACTCATCTACATGTAATTTACACCTAGATTTTCTACTAGTATACTATAATTTAATTAAATGCGTTTGATCATTCATTAATTTGTGGCGGTTAGTGCGTATATGCAACAACCAGAACAATATTTTTTATTAGTAATATTAATAATATTAATAATTATAATAATCCTGTTTCATAAACAAAAAAAAATTTATTTATTTATTTGATTGTGTTTAGCTAATCCCCTAAACATAATTATTAGTAAGAGATTATACTTTACATAGTTAAACTTTCCATTTAACAAATTTATATGTGAAAAACATAAAGACACCTTATTGACTATTTGAGAAATGACTATTACACAAATCAGCAATGTCATATTTCAGTGACACCATCGAAATAAATTCTGAAATTTCACGATCGTTTTATTCGGTTTTCGATCACATACTTGCTGCATGTCGGATAATTAAATGAAACCTAAAAAAAATTTTTAAAAAAAATACATTATATAAGATTTTTTAAAGTAAAAAAAAATTAAATTATTTTTTCTAAACGGTCAACCGAACCGGTCGGTCGGTCAAAGGCCTTTGACCGACCGTTAACCAACTATGACCGACCGTTACCATCCCTATTCATTATATTTTCTATCATCATCACGAATTTTTTACTAGTTTCCAATTTCATTTCTCCTAAAATCATAAACTATATCTAGTAGCACCAGCCGTTGGTGTTAGAGTCGACGACTGAGTCGACTCTGCAAAAATCAAGTAGAGTCGACTTCGGAATTTTCAATGACTGGGCCATGACTGAGTCGCTGTTCCAAATTTGATATAATGTCAGAATATTGTGAAATTTTTAATTAAATAAAACTTCAAATTTTAGTCAAATGGGATTCTTGTCAACATTATTTATGATGAAACTTATAATTATCAACATTAATTAAATTTTAAAAATTTTTGATAAATATTAAGTTATTAATGATACAATTATGGTCGCTAATTTCAAATGAGAGTCTCGACTCTGTCGACGGCTGAGTCGACTGAAAAGTCTCTAACGACTTCAAAATTTGTCACGACTGGTACTACTAACTATATCAAATGTGAAAGGAGTTGATCTATGCAATCTTTTGAATCTTTAAATCCATTCATGACGATTTCTATACAATTAAATTTCTCTAAATCATCGTCACTAAAATTTTTATCGTCTTTAATATTTAAAGCTATAAGATTTTTTTTTTTTAAAAAATAATCTGATTCAACATAATTTTCAAACTTTTGCTTTCCCTTCAGATCCTTATCGATCACAAATCTACAAATTCCTGATGATCTATTATAATTACATCAAAGTTTATTGTAAGCTTCATTTGCATCATCTTTAAATTTAAGACAATAAATAGTGGTTCCAAAATCTTTTGATGTATCCTGATGAATATTTATATAAACTCATGATTTCATTTGAAACATCTTGTTCAGAACTTTCGTCATCTTTTTTTCTTAGAGGTAATAAAAATGGTATGAAAAATTTTAAAATAAGATTACACTATTATACCTGTGACAGCATATTTTCCATCATGACTAATGATATAATATCTATTCTGACCTTGGACTTTAATAAGTATTTCGGAAGACATTTGTTTAAAATGTCTTTTTTATTTAAGGTATTATGTCGTAAGAAATACCGACTTTTGAACGGTTCACAAGAATCACGACTGTGTGACATGTTATATATATTACATAATTAATCGGTAACGAATGAGCATTTACAATTTGTAACATCCGCCATAAACGTACTTGTTTCCTTGTGGTAAGGTCTTCAATATGTCGCACTTACATTCTTTTTCTTTGAAAATTTTTTCTTGTAATTTATAACAATGTCTGATATTAACAATAAAGATGAAAGTGTAATGAAAAAATTAAAAAATATTTTCATCAAACATAAAAAAGGAATAAAAGGTATGAAGTAGGATGTTAAGCGGTCCTAAGCGGTGGTTCTAGATTATGATTATATCCTTAATTAATTTCGAATTTTCTCAAATAAATAAATTATAATAGAGCCAGTTTCAGATTATTCTTATGCTCCTTTATTAAGAGAGCTAGATGGTAATGGACATTTATTTGTTTTAAGTCAATAATAATATTTTAATTTAATATTTTTTTTTTTTTTATTAAAAAATAAAAAAAATAAAAATATAAATAAAAATAATTAATTAACTTAGCAACACTTTCAAAAGCATACATTAAATAAACCCTATTATAATTCTTTCTAATAGGGTCACCAACCGCATGGGATATTAATGATGGACGTAATCTTTTAAAGTTTAATTCTGACAAGCTTATAGTGACTTATACAGGTGAGTTTATTACATTTCATGTTGTATAACTATTACAATTTACTTCGTATGGAATCGCTTATTCTTGCATAATAAAGGTCTAAGTGGAGAAGAAAACTGTGTTGCAATTCGAGCAGATTTTCCAATTCCTGAACAATGCGGATTATTTTATTTTGAAGTTGACATTATAGATATAGGGCAAAATGGGTATATTGTAAAACTTTGGAATACAGTTTTTACTGCTATATAAGTTGAATATTTAAAATTTGCCGATTATTCTATTTTTCAATTCCATAGGAAGATTGGAATCGGGTTTTGCACAAAATCAGCTGGCCTAAATAAAATGCCAGGTAATTTTACTCTTCTTTTTATCAGCTTAATTTGTTAAATAAATTATTTATTGAATTATTTATATTGTAGGCTGGGAAAATTGCTCATGGGGTTATCATGGTGATAATGGAAACTTGCATTTTGAAAATTATGGCGAACCATATGGAACAGAATTTATGACCGGTGATACTATCGGGTGCTGTTTAAACTACAGAAATAATACGGTATTTTATACAAGAAACGGGGTGAATCTAGGTAGCTATTATCATATTGCAAATGCTTGGTTATTTAAGTAATAAAGACTTTATTTCTATTGTATTTTTAAGGTATTGCATTCCGAGATTTAGAAAAAGCTTTGTATCCTTGTGTTGGAATGTTGTCACCAGGTGGATCTATCGGAGCAAACTTTGGCTATAAAAAGTTCAAATACACAGGTATACTTATTTAGTTTATTTTTTTCTTTATTTTCTGTATTAATAATAATTATTTTTTAGTGATGAATGATGATGATATTGATGAATCTTTAAAGGAGAATTGGGCTGAAATTCTTAATCCATATAATGACAAATTAATAAGTCAACAGATTATTAGATTTGCAGATTTAAAACAATCATCAGATGCTAAACACATATTAAAGTACCGAGGAAAACTTTATTTTGTCATAGGTGAATATGAACTAGCACTTTCAGATTTGATAAAGTTGCTAGAGTTTGAGGAAAATAATACATTTGCATTAAGATATCGAGAAGAAACTTTTTTTATAATGAAAAAATATGAGGAATCACTTGCAGATTTATACAAATTACTAGAAATCAAAGCAAACGATACATGGACGTTAAATGCTATTGAAGTAGTTAATAAGTGAGTATAATGTTAGTTTATGTTAAGGATTAAATTTAAGAATTATTTTCTAATTAAAAAAAAAATATCAAATTTTCAGCAAAGATTTAAATGGTAATGGAATTTATATTATTAGCAACATGAATTTTAATGAGCATTTATATATTTACTAATAATTTTTTAATAATTAAAATTTACATTTTATAGCTTGTAAGCTATTTAATTTTATATATCTTAACTTATTATATAATTAACCTTTTTAATTATTCAATATTTAATATCATAGGGAGTAAGTTATTTTTAATTTTTCTATATTGCAATTTAAACATAATTTATTTAAAAAATTTTTTAATTGCATGTTAGTTGGTAAGTTATTTTTATATAATTACATTTTTATAAAATTTAAATTATACTTTACTTAAAATATTACAGTTCGTAAGTATTATTTATTAAATAAATCAATTATAAATTTATTTTACTTTAAATAATAATAATTATTATAAATTACTAAAAGTAATTATTTTTATATTGTTTATGTTGACTAAATTTTTTTTATCTAAAAAATCTAAAAAAAAAAAAAAAATTAATAATTAAAAAATATTAAAAGGGAGTAAGTTATTTTATTGATTATCAGTATTAATTATTCTATTTACTGTAATTTAAACTCAACTGAATTTTTATTAAAAAAATAATTAATATTTTAGATCGTAAGTTATTTTTATTGATTAACAGTATTTAATTATACTGTAATTTAAACTCAACTAAATTTTTATTTAAAAAATATAATTAATAATTAATAATATAATAGTTGGTAAGTTATTTTTATTAATTATCAGTATTTATACTTTTTACTGTAATTTAAATTCAAATTAATTTTTATTTTTAAAAATAATTAATAATTAATAATGTAATAGATTGTAAGATATTTTTATTGATTATTAGTATTTAATTATACATTTTATTGTAATTTAAATTCAACTGAATTTTTTATTTAAAAAAATAATTAAATTTTAGCTTGTAAGTTATTTTTATTGATTATTAGTATTTTATTATACTTTTTATTATAATTTAAACTTAACTAAATTTTTTATTTAAAAAAATAATTAATATTTTAGATTGTAAGTTATTTTTATTGATTATTAGTATTTAATTAAGCTTTTACTATAACTTAAATTCAACTAAATTTTTTATTTAAAAAAATTAATTAATAATCAATAATATTAGATGGTAAGTTATTTTTATTGATTATTTGTATTTAATTATACTTCTTACTGTAATTTAAACTCAACTAAATTTTTTATTTAAAAAAATAATTAAATTTTAGCTTGTAAGTTATTTTTATTGATTATTAGTATTTAATTATACTTTTTATTATATAATTTAAATTCAACTAAATTTTTTATTTAAAAAAATAATTAATATTTTAGATTGTAAGCTATTTTTATTGATTATCAGTAATTAATTATACTTTTTACTGTAATTTAAACAAAATTAAATTTCTTATATAAAAATAATTAATTAATAATATAATAGTTAGTAAGTTATTATTAGTATTTAATTAAACTTTTTAAATACAATTATTTATTTAACAAAATAATTAATAATTAATAATATAATAGTTGGTAAGTTATTTTTATTGATTATTATTAGTATTTAATTATATTTTTTACTATAATTTATACTTACTAAATTTTTAATTGAAAAATCAAAAATACTTCTAAAGGGAGTAAGCCAATTTTATTAATTATGTTTAATTATACTTTTTACTATAATTTAAATTCAACTATATATTTATTTAAAAAAATAATTAATAATATAATAGATGGTAAGTTATTTTTGACTATCAGTATTTAATTATATTTTTTTACTGTAATTTATACTTAAATAAATTTTTAATTTAAAAATCAATAATAATACTAAAGGGAGTAAGTTATTTTTATTGATTATTAGTATTTAATTATAATTTAAAATTACTAAATTTTTTATTTAAAAAATGAATACTATAATAGAAGGTAAGTTATTTTTATTAATTATTAGTATTTAATTATACTTTACTGTAATTTAAATTCTATTAAATTTTTATTTAAAAAATTAATTAAAATTTTAGATTGTAAGCTATTTTTATTAATTATCAGTATTTAATTATACTTTTTACTATAATTTAAACTCAACTAAATTTTTTATTTAAAAAATAATTGATAATTGATAATACAATAGTTGGTAAGTTATTTTTATTAATTATCTGCATTTAATTATACTTTTTACTGTAATTTTAATTCAACTAAATTTTTGATTTAAAAAATAATCAATAATTAATAATATAATAGATGGTAAATTATTTTTATTGATTATTAGTATTTAATTATTCTTTTTACTGTAATCTAAATTTAATAAATTTTTTATTTAAAACAATAATTAAAATTCTAGCTTGTAAGTTATTTTATTGATTATCAGTATTTAATAATACTTTTTACTGTAATCTCAAATTTTTATTTAAAAAATCATTAATATAATATAATAGATAGTAAGATATTTTTATTGATTATTGGTGTTTAATTATATTTTTTACTGTAATTTATACTCAACTAAATTTTTAATTGAAAAATTAAAAATACTTCTAAAGGGAGTAAGTTATTATATTTAATTATATTTTTTACTATATTTAAACTTAACTAAATATTTATTTAAAAAATAATTAATAATATAATAGATGGTAAGTTATTTTTATTGATTATCTGTATTTAATTATACTTTTTGTTGTAATTTAAACACAATTAAAAATATATTTAAAAAAAATTATTAATAATTAATAATATAATAGATGGTAATTATTTTTATTGATTATTTGTATTTAATTATACTTTTACTTAATTTAAAATCAACTAAATTTTTTATTTAAAAAAATAATTAATAATATAATAGAAGGTAAGTTATTTTATTGATTATAAGTATTTAATTATACTTTTTACTGTAATATAAATTCAACTGAATTTTTAATTTAAAAAAATAATCAATAATTAATAATATAATAGATAGTAAGTTATTTTTTATTGATTATTATCATTTAATTATTCTTTTTACTGTAATTTAATTTAATAAATTTTCTATTTAAAAAACAATTATAATTTTAGCTTGTAAGTTATTTTATTGATTATTAGTATTTAATTATATTTTTTATTGTAATCTAAAATTTTTATTTAAAAAATTAAATCATTAATATAATATAATAGATAGTAAGATAATTTTATTGATTATTAGTATTTAATTATACTTTTTACTGTAATTTAAACTCAACTTAATTTTTTATTTAAAAATAATTAAATTTTAGCTTGTAAGTTATTTTTATTGATTATTAGTATTTTATTAGACTTTTTACTGTAATTTGAACTCAACTAAATATTTATTTAAAAAAATAATAAATAACTTAATAGATGGTAAGTTATTTTTATTGATTATCTGTATTTAATTATACTTTTTACTGTAATTTAAACTTAACTAAATTTTTTATTTAAAAAAAATAATTAATGATTAATAATATAATAGATGGTAAGTTATTTTTATTAATTATTAGTATTTAATTATACTTTTGTCTGTAATTTAAACTCAACTAAATTTTTTATTTAAATTTTAATAATATAATAGAAGGCAAGTTATTTTTATTGATTATCGGTATTTAATTATACTTTTTGTTGTAATTTAAACTCAACTAAATTTTATTTAAAAAAAAATTAATATTTAGATTGTAAGCTATTTTTATTGATTATCAGTATTTAATTATACTTTTTATTGTAATTTAAACTCAACTAAATTTTTTATTTAAAAAATAATTAATAATTAATAATATAATAGTTAGTAAGTTATATTTAGTATTTAACATTTTACTGTAATTTAAACTGAATTAAATTTTTATTTAACAAAATAATTAATAATTAATAATATAATAGATGGTAAGTTATCTTTATTGATTATTAGTATTTAATTATATATTTTACTATAATTTATACTTAATTAAATTTTTAATTTAAAAATAAAAAATACTTTTAAAGAGAGTAAGTTAATTTTATTAATTATATTTAATTATACTTTTTACTATAATTTAAACTATATATTTATTTAAAAAAAAATTATTAATATAATAGATGGTAAATTATTTTTGATTATAAGTATTTAATTATATTTTTTACTATAATTTATACTTAACTAAATTTTAATTTAAAAATCAAAAATACTATTAAAGGGAGTAAGTTATTTTTATTGATTATTAGTATTTAATTGTACTTTTACTATAATTTAAACATAATTAAATTTTTTATTTAAAAAATAATTAATAATTAATAATATAATAGATGGTAAATTATTTTATTGATTATTAATATTTAATTATACTTTTTATTGTAATTTAAATTCAACTAAATTTTTTATTTAAAAAAATTAATTAATAATATAATAATATTATAATAGATTGTAAGAACTTTTATTAATTACTTGTATTTATACTTTTTACTATAATTTATATTCAACTAAATTTTTTATTTATAAAAATAATAATATAATAGTTGGTAAGGTATTTTTATTGATAATTAGTATTAATTTTTTTTTTATTGCAATTTAAATAATCAAATTATATATTTAAAAAATTAATTTTACTTTAATATAATATAATTTTTATTTTTATTTGTAAAATTTATTAAATATAATTAAATTTAGTAAGTTTTATTTTAAATTTATAATAAAATTATAATAATAATACTAATATTATAAAATATTTATTTAGAAAAAAAGGAATATGTTCAATTTGTAATACAAAAAATACTGGATATAAATGGTGTAAAAAATGTATTTCTAAGTTGCTTTTACAAAATATTTTTAATTGGACAAGTAAAAATGAATTTATTGATAAATTTATTCAAGAAATTCAACTGAAAGCTAAAAATGCAAGGCAAATATTAGAATGGATTCCTTATAATAAATTAGAAAATATTGAATATCTTGATAAAGGAGGATTTAGTACTATATATAAAGCTATTTGGTTAGATGGATTTATTAGATCTAATTCAAATGATAATAAAAATTGGATTAGAAGTGAAAAATTAGAAGTATCTCTTAAATGTCTTAATAAGTCATCTAATTTAAATGAAGAATTTTTAAATGAGGTATAAAATTAATAATTATTTTTTAATTTAAATAATAAATATATATAAATTTTATAAATTTTTATATTTTAGTGGAAACATCATTATGAATGTTTTAGTCAATTAAAAAAATATTCAAATGAAAGTCTTATTCAATTATATGGATTTACTCAAGATCCAAATACATTAAATTATATGATAGTAATGAAATATGCAAAAAATA
>CAMKVN010002950.1:0-11754 GCA_946474995.1 Funneliformis geosporum
CCGTAATTACAAGAAATATTTCGTTTTAATGAAAATTATTTTTTTGTTGCATAATTTATGATCGCCACTGTATATAAATGTATTCTTCATTTTTTAGGAAATTTTTTATGTTTCATTAATTTATTCTGTTAAGAGGCTTAAATTATAATTTTAAATAAAACGTAACTAATTTTATGACTATAGATATTACAGATATTGGTGAGAAATAAAATTTAAATTTTTGGTTTTAATAGCTGTAATATAATTTTTAATTACTTAACATATATACATGTAAACGAATAATTTTGTATTTATTTAAAAGTTAAAGATTTAATATAATTTAAAATCACCATGAAATTGAATTATAAGATGAGAAATATTAATAATCAAAGATAAGTATTTACACAAATCAAATGCTGCCTTTCCAATTGGTCCAATTGGTCACTTTTTTTGATTAGCAATCAATAGATAAAAAATCAATAGATATTACAATCAGATATAAATACACTAATATCTAATTAATAATTATTAGGTAAAATTATATAAATTAGATTACAACCTGATTTTATACTTATTTAAAATTGTAAATTATATGTTCAATAGTAATCAATCAGGTTTAATTAACAATTAGTTATCAATCAGTTTAATATCTAATTGATAAATATTATTTAATTAAATTTCTGATTGATAATAATTCGCTAACAAATTTTTTTAATAATTCTTAGTAAAATTCATAAAATTAATAAAATTTTAAATTATTAAATTTTATTAACAATTGACATAATTTCATTAATTTTTTAATGAATAATTAATATATTTTCATCAAATTGTTAACAAATTTTCATTAACAATTGGCACATTTTTGTCAAATCATTAACGAAATTTTATTAACAATTGACATATTTTCATCAAATTATTAATGAATTTTCTTAATAATTAACATTTCATCAATTCATTAAGACATATTTTCATTAATAAATAGCACATTTTTGTTAAATTAATAATAAATTTTCATCAATTCATTAATAAAAATTTGTTAATAATCAACATATTTCGTCAATTCATTAATAAATTTTCATTAATAATTTAATATAATTTTGTCAAATAGTTAACAGATTTTTGTTAATAATTGACAATTTTTCATTAACATTTGACAAATTGTTGTCAATTCTTTAATAAATTAACATATATTTTCAATTTATTAACGAATTTATTAATGAATTCCTCAATTTATTAGTGAATTTTTGATAACAATTGATATATTTTGGTCAGTTATCATTAATAATTAACAAATTTCACTAGTCGAAATGATCCAAATCAGCTATAAATCAGATGGCTGAATTTAGGCCGATTTTGATACTATTTTCAGCAGATTTGTTATTTTCTGATTGGCACAATCTACGCTGATCAACCCAAACAGATAATACAAATCGACGCCAATCGATAAAACCATTCGGCATCAATTCGAAATATAAATTCCATCCTAAATTGGCTTTAATTTGGCCAAATCGATGCCAATCAACTCAATTTGATATAACTATTTAACATCAATTCGGAATATAAATTCCATCATAAATCAGCTTTAATTTGGCCAAATTGACGCCAATTAACTCAATCTAATATAACCATTCGATATCAATTCGGAATATAAATTCCATCATAAATCAGCTTCAATTCGACCAAATAAGTATTATGAAAAATCAGCCAATAGCGATATATTATTTATTAACAAATATTTAATAATAAAAGCTAATATAAAAACCAATTTGTTCTATATTAATGATAAATGATAAAAAAAAAATCGTCACAAAATCCTCAGAAATCATCCCAAATATCTATATAATATAATAATAAATGATAAAAAAAAATCATCCCAAAATCCCCCGAAATCATCCCAAATATCTATATAATATAATAATAAATGATAAAAAAAAATCGTCTCGTTTTCCTCCCAAAAATCAATTGCAATCAATTTATTCTTCCAGATTTTTGTCACTACTTTCTGATGCAGAAGAAACTCCTCTTTGAACCTCTTCTACTTCTTCACTTTCCGTAATTAGCTCTTCTTCTACACTGACTCCTGCATCTTCTTCTATACCATAAATGACATTCGATGATTAGTTATTA
This sequence comes from Funneliformis geosporum, assembly GCA_946474995.1. Lineage (NCBI taxonomy): Eukaryota > Fungi > Glomeromycota > Glomeromycetes > Glomerales > Glomeraceae > Funneliformis > Funneliformis geosporum. Next base: position 2,107 of record CAMKVN010002950.1, read on the forward strand.
TAAGACCATTTAGGAGCGTTCAGGGGATGCGGCCAGTTATATTGCTGCAATTTGTCATTATATTTTCATTTTCATTGAATTTGAGACGAAATTGCAGCAATTGGATCGAGTATATTTCTTAAAAAATTTTTGAGCTAAAAGAAGAAAGTAGAAAGAATGTTAGTATAAACATATTAAATAAAAATCAAAAAAATGTAAATTAAAAAAACCTCAGCTGATCATCACAAATAATCATATACAGTGATAATGAATTTTTGTTTATCATCATCTGTTTCGCTAATTTAGGCGAATGGTATTGACAAGTGGCTAGCATTTGAATTAAAGGCTGCTTTTTATATTTTGTAATTCGCTTATCATTAATTGAATAGAATGATTTAGCAGCCTTTACCTTTCGAATTTTTTTCTAGTAATAATAAATGATATTAAATTATTAATTCAAAATATTCCAATTTATTCTATTTGCTTACATCATGTACTCGATTGTTATTATGGATTCAATGTTCTTCCACCAGGCTCTTTCCGCTTTTCATTATTCTTCGAGCTGTTCTGTGCGACTTATAAAGCATTTTCAACTAATCTGTTAATTAGTCAACAGATAGTCGAAAATTTGGAGCCAAAGCCTTTCATAATTCTGATATTAGATTACAACGTTTTTTAATATTTTTTTCGCTATTGAAAAATTCATCATAATCTAAATCATCTTTCGCTGAGATTGTTTTTAAAATTGCTTTCATTTCTGCCTAAATATGAAGAGTAGAAAAATAAATCAGCTTAGAAATTTAAAATATTTAGATAAATTCAAACATACCCTGGCTTCTTTTGAATCAGCCTCTATGTTTGCCAAATTATCACTGTTCTCAGAATAAGTATTTACCGATTCTTCTTCTAATTCGTCATCAGTACAGTGAACAGGCTTCTTGCCTTTCGATTTCGATTTGCCGATTTTTCTTAGTTTTACAGGAGGAATGTCATCAGAATCGTCTTTTTGCTGCCTAAACGATTTTGGCAGCCATAATTTATTAAATTGGTCAAGTCTTAAATATTAAAAAAAGAAAAAATTAGTTATTGAAAATTTTAAGAAATTAGTAGTATACGAATTTACCTCTCCTGTAATTCGTCATTTTCCTTGCTGAATTCTTTGTTTATTTTGGCTAGAAATCGATTTTCGTTTTCTAATTGTTAGTTTCTTGATAAAAGATCAGAATTTTGTTTTTCTAATTTCTTGATCTTTTTACGAAAATTATCTAGCTGCTTCTTTAGCCTTTATTTTCTATATAAAAATAAAGAAAATATTTGTTAATTATCATAAATAATGAAAAGAAATGAATCAAAAATTAATACTGTCTGTTGATTCATCATCACTTTCAGCTAAAGCTGAAGCTGAAGTACCAGCCATTAGCTGTTGATGATATTTTGATGGGAGCCGAATGTTCTTGAATAATTTATATATTTCGTCAATATCTATTTGAACTATAATTTAAAAAGATATTTAGTATCAATATGAATATATTATATAATAAAATTCAACTTATAATCTGAAATATTTGGCTCTTCTTCAGATGATTTTGGTTTTGAAATTATTTTTTGTCTTTTTTCTATTAAAATAATATAAAATCAGTTTATTATTTGAAAAATCTGACTGTTTGATATAAAATCAACTTACGTTCTGGCTCTGCTTCAACCGATTTTTGTTTTTGGGTTCGCTTTGCAGGCAGATTTTTGATTAATATTAAAACAATATAAAAATCAGTTTATTATTTGAAAATTCTGACTGTTTACTATAAATTCAACTTACATTCTGGCTCTTCTTCAGCCGATTTTTTTGTTTTTGTTAGTGTTTTGGTGGCATTTTTGTAAAATTTATTATTTAAGATTAAATGTTAAAGTTTGATGTTGAATTTTAAAAAAGAAAAAAAACAATTCCATCTGAAGCGAAAAAAATTAAACCTTATTTATATAAATTTTTATATAGCTGAAATAAACTTTTTTTAAAACAAATATATTATATTAAAAAGTAAATCAGAAATAATTCATCAATACATTAAGTCAATACAAGACTGTCAATACACATTAAATCAAAATAAGACTTAAAATGAATCAGAAACAATTAATACATTAAATTAATACGAGACTTAAGTAAATCAGAAACAATTTTATAATATACAGAGCGAGACTTAAAATGAATCAGAAACAATCAATACATTAAATCAATACGAGATTTAATTTAATCAGAAACAATTCTTTATCATGCATTAAATCAAAATAAGCAATACTTAAAGTAAATCAGAAATAATTCGTCAATACACATTAAATCAAAATAAGACTTAAAATGAATCAGAAACAATCAATACATTAAATCAATACGAGACTTAATTTAAATCAAAAATAATTCTTTATCATGCATTAAATCAAAATAAGCGATACTTAAAGTAAATTGGAAACAATTTGTCAATACACATTAAATCAAAATAAGAATTAAAGTAAATCAGAAGTAAATCGAAAACAATATTATTAAAAATAGTTAAAACAAATTTAAATTATATTTAAAAGGAAACTGGCTAAAAAAGGAAATTCGTTCAATTGTTTAGTAAACAATATAGAGTATTACTAAAAAGAAAAACAATACAAATAAAAAATAGTCTTCAAACTTTATTTTCTCTTAATTTTCTCAAATATATAATCAAAAAAATCATCTTAATAAATTACTATATTTTGAACTTTGATTTTCTTAATTCTCTCAAATATAAAATCAAATAATGAGTAGAAAAAAGTCTATTTCTAGCATACTTGATGATGATTATGAGGAATCGTCATTAAGACAAACTTCTAATATATCTTCTCATAGAAGAAGAAATAGATCGATTGCTAATTTAATTGATGAAGAATCTATTTCTACTTTAAGACCATTAACATCTCGTAATACAAGAAGTAGATTTTAAGATTCACAAAGTTCTATTTCGGATACATTTCATCAATTTGAAATTCAAGAAGAAACAGGAGAACCATCAACATCAACTTCTGCTAGGTAAAACATTGAACATGAATCTGATGATAAACATCAAGAGGGTTTTGATTCTACTTTCTTACCTCGAAAACGTGTAAGAAAGTACACAAATCGTCCTAAATCTGGTATAAATCCTTCTGATAATTCTGAAATTGAAGCTAATCATCCTTCAGAATCTTCTGAATTTACTACTGAAGAAGATGAAGTTACAAGTGAATCTGATGTTAATGGTGATTTTGAAACATTTGAGTATTATACACCACCGGATTATGAGCCATTTCGAGATCCACCAAATACAGGATCAATTGATGATAACTGATTTTTGTGGATATTAATTTGGATCATGTCATTTCGGACAAGATTCAACATTACAGAGTCTGCAACTGAGGCTTTGATAAAATTTATGAAATTAGTTTTGACAGAAATCAGAGGTGACAATTTTAATGACTTTTCAAATTCAATATTCTTAACAAAGAAGACGCTTAGAATAAAAGACAGATTTCAACATTTCGTTTCTTACTCCAAATGTCATAAACTATACCAAAAACAGGAAGTGGTAAATTTTATACAAGATAATATGATAACTATAATGAAATGTTAACATGTAGAATTTTCCAATTCGTCAATTCACAAATCGCGCTTTTGCAATATATAATTATCTCAAAAAATTGCTATATCAACAAATCGAACAATAATTTAACCTAATTTAATATTTTCTTTTTGTGGAATATGACAACAACTCACTTCCATGTATCGTCGGTCTCATTATGAAATTAATTTGAGATATTGGGCGAATCGTCAGCATTTTGACAACATTATAACTGACATATATGATGGTTAAGTATGGCAGACATTAAAAGAATCTTTTGAGAACGATTCACCAAAATTTTTTCAAGATGAAGTGGCTGATTCTCACCTTGGATTAATGCTGAATCTTGACTGGTTCCAGCCATATGATAGTACTGTTTATAGTATTGGAGTAATATATGCTGCTATATACAATTTGCCGTGTGATATATGATTCAAACGTAAAAATTTACTGACTCTCGGTCTTTTACCCATGCCAATCGAAATCAGTTTACATAAAATTAATCACTATCTAGCACCAATCATTGATGAATTGGAATCTCTTTGGGATGGAATAACAATAAATCAAACAAATGAATATAAAAATGATAAAAGAATTCATGCAGCATTAATCCTAGTTTCATGTAATATTTCTGCGGCAAGGAAAATTTGTGGTCATGTTTCAGCATTAGTGGCATGTCATAGATGTAAAAAGAAGGCAAATTATAAAAATCAGTAACATAATTTTGCTGGAATGGATAATTTTAATGATTAGTTCTTTATGCGAAATCTAATTGAATATCGTCAGAATGCTTTAGAATGGAGATATTGCAATTCAGACATTTCACAAAAGTGATTTGTAAAACAAAATGGTGTAAGATAATTTGAATTATTATGTTTACCATATTTTGATCCTATAAAATTCATTACAATCGATCCAATGCATTGCTTATTTTTAGGCATTGTACGATAGATAGTAAAACAGATCTGAATTGATGAGAGGATTTTAACATCAAATTCCTTGAACAAGATTCAGAAAAAAATGAATGAGTTTCAGATTCCATCCGATTTAGGTCGAATTCCAAGTAAAATTCATAAAGGAGAGGGATTTTCTAATTTTACAGCCAATCAGTGGTAAATATTCTTTACTGTATATGCTACTGTTTCACTTTGAGAACATCTTTCGATTGTAGATAGAAAAATTCTTACAAATTTTGTGAGAATTTGTATAATTTTGGAACATCGGATTGTGGAATGAAATCTATTGCATGAAGCTCATAGAAGATTAATTAGAATAATAAAGTTGATAGAAGAAAATCATGATCGTAACAAAATTACGCTGAATCTTTACCTTTCTCTCCATTTGAATGAATGCTCAATAGATTATGAGCCATTATATGCATTCTGGTGTTTTTCTTTTGAACGCATGAATGGAATATTAGGTAACTCATTATTATTATCTAATAAATCATTATATATCTAATAATTTAACATTTTTTTATGATTTTCAGGTTCTTTGCCAATAGTAATAGAAAATCAAATCTGAGCTAATGCGTCGATTAATATTTGATAGTCAAATCGATAGTATTATAAGTTCTAGTAGCATTAAAGTAAAAGGGCTTGAATTATTAGACAACCATCCTTCTATGGGTTTTTTATCGGATACAGACCAATTTTCTACTGATGAAATTCACCGATTTTGGATGAATTCACGAAACATTAGGGAATCAAATGTTTCTGGTAGTGAAACATTTCCTGGTGAATTTCTTAAACCATCATCTAATAATATAATTCTTTCAAGTGAAATGCTTGATTTGATGGTTGAATATTACATGGCAACTTATAGCATGTTAGAATTTTAGAAGCCATTTGATGAGGATTCAGAAAATGCTATAATAATTCAGGTTAAAATAAACCAATTCGGAAGTTGTCGAATTTTGTTCTGAAATCTTTGGTTCATCAATATCATTGCGACATGTGAAAAGTTTATACATTTTAGCCAAATTTATTACAAATGACAGCACAGTTAATTGTTACCCAGGTCAAATTCAATACTATTTTACTTATATAGTCGATTTGCCGTCTAGATCAGCTAAACATTTTCTAGCATACATTCACTGGTATAAACCTGCAGGTTCTCCAAATATTCAATACTATTTTCGCGATGATGAAGAAACATGTAATGTTGAATTATAGGATACTGATTTTACCCAGAAAGTATTATACCAGTTCATCATATTTTGGGTTGATTTGTGCCAGTAACTATCAAATATCAACCCGACGAAATGTAAAAGAATATTTAGCTATCAATCCCATTAATAGAAAATACCATCTATAAATACAATTTTCTTTGAATTTTATTTTTTCATTGATAAATTAGTAATGTCCAAATTTATCAAATAAATCTGATTATTTCAATCTGCTATAAATAAAATATGTTGAAGTTTGGCCCATTCGTATTCCAATCGGCTATAAATCAAATGGTTGAATTTTGACTGATTTTTAATGTATTCCAATCGGCATAGGTTGAATTTTGGCTGATTTTAATATATATCAATCGGCTAGAAATCAGACAGGCAAATTTAGGTCAATTCTTGATATATACCAAATCGGCTATAAATCGAATAGCTTGATTTTGGCTGATTTTTGATGATATCTGATTTTAGGCTGATTTTAGGCTGATTTATTATATGGCTGATTTTTTTGATTTCGACCAGTGTATGGTTTAAAGATATCGAAATGAAAATTAAAAAAAGATAAATTGAAAAATTGAAACTAAAAATAAATAAATACATACCGCACGATCTTTTGATAACTACAGCCTGCAATGATTCAATCGCTTAAAAAAATGAGTAACAAAATTTAATGAAAAATAAAAATAAAATAAATATAAAAAAATTATTGGTGAATTCTCTTTCTCTCTCCCCAAAAATTCTAAAAAATAATAAAAATAAAAATCAAATATTAACCACTCAACCATATGTCTCCCAAGGCAAGAAAACTGTCTATCGTACGTGACCGTTCTAAGTCGCCTATTATACCATTCAACCAATGCGACTGTTCCAAGTCGCCTGTTGCGAATAGACCTTCGACCATAAAAGCAAAAAAAGATATCATGGAAGAAGAAACCGCACATCAACGACAACTTTTTGCGTAATAACAATTATCTGAACAAGAATCATCGACATTAAATAATGTATCTCCACATGTACTTATGAATACAGAACCTATTTCTTCAGTTGACAACTCTTCAAAAGAAAAAGGAAAGAACCCAGAAACTATTCTAGACGAGGACCAAGCCTTCGACGCTTCAGAAAACATGCTTAATATTTCAAAAGACAACAAGAATATCTTGACCTTCGAACGCGACAATGATACTTCAACGATTTACGCTTACTGCACTGCTGAAAAATTTTTTCCTTTTAAGTCCAACAAAGAAAAAATTAACGAAGCTTGTGCTCTCTTCAACAGATTGCAGTTTCCAGTATTTATTGGTGTCTCGATAAAAATTTCCCCTGATGACAATACAAAGAAAATCATCAGAGTTGGATTTACATCTCGTGTTGAGTACGAAAAAGCTATTGCTGTGCAGATTCCTATTTTGGATAATGCCACCTTTTTACCTTCACCAATTGACCAATCGCAAAATTTGTTCTTGAATTGTCGATCAAGGTGACAGAAATCCCAATCTCAACTACTGAGGCGGTACTCAAATCTTCTCTTTCCTTTTTTGGCAAGATTACTCGATGTTCAATGATCACCAAAAACTTGTGGCAACAAGCCACAGTTACGTATGACGAAACAACTGATATGAAACAATTCCAACACTGTCATGGTTATTTCATCTTAAAAGATATGGTTCGACTCAGTCTCATGTCACTTCCCAACAAAGCTGTAAGAGAAAAATCAAAATACTCTTTTAAACTTACCAACCTCCCAGTCGATACCAATGGAAGACACTTAATCCCCATCGGAAAGGCTACCAATACATTATCATGGGTTATCCCTAAATCTAAAGCCACATATCGTAATCTTCAGTACGTTGTATTTTATTTTCGCAACCAGTCTGATTTAGATGCAGCAAAAAATAGTGATAGCTTAATTTTCGACAAAAAAAGACTTATTTGGACTGATTCTGGTCAAAAACTCTGTTATATCTGTTCGATACCAGGATATCAATCCCAAAATTGTAAACGCAATAGATCATCACCTGCAGATCGTTAGACTCAAAATTTATATCAAAAATACCAACCTGCACAATTTCATAAATATACTGCGCCTCCTCCAAAACCCAAACCTTATACAAATAACAACACACCAAAAAACCCATTGTTAAAATTACTAATCATCAACAAAATCCCCGTAGCACTACGTCGTATACTAATCCACTACCAAAACCTAAAGAAACGCCAATCTGGGTTAAAAACAAAAACAACAATAATAGTTCACTCGACGATAGTATACATGCACAGATACAATGGGCTGAACAATTTGAAGAAATGTATAACTCTGATCAATTTGAACCACCCTATGAGTCTTACGAAAGCCACTTGTCAGGAAAACTTGATGAAATCCTGTTACAAATGAAGGCGATGAATGAACATCAATCTAACATCCATAACAACCTCAATTTCACTATATATAGAGTGGAATAGATCGAGAAATCTTTAAATTTTTACACTCTCACTCCACAGAAAGCCGCAGAACTTAACGAGGCTGAGAAAGCAAAACTCGAAGATGGTGAATGAATGAAAGAGGACAGTGAATATATAGCAGAAGTCGATACATCTGAATCCACCCTTAACAGTCTTAATGTATATACCAAATCGATATAAGAAGAAAATATCGCATTAAAAGCAAATTTGAAAGAAAATGTCGATAAATTAAATAATGCTCTCAAAACTGTAGCCGAGTTACAGAGTCTTATTTATTGATCTTTCAATCTCGATCCTCAAAAAAAAAACCTACTTCCTATTCTTAATGGCCCCGATACTGTTTTTAGAAATGAAGAAGCAATGTAATTCCACCAAGACACGAATATTATTAATGAAGAATATCTGTTTAGGAACTCTAAACGTCAGGTCGTTTACTGATAAAAGCAAACAACAATACCTCTTCAACCTCTTCCAATTACACAATTTTGATATTGTCACTCTTCAAGAAACAAATTTTTCAACACCAGCATTTCAAAAAACACTGTCACGCTCACTTTCACAAACGCACACTTTAATCTTCAGCACCCAACACGATGGACAAAAATGTGGTTTTGGAACCAAAATGATTATAAAAAGTCATTGGCAGATCACATCTACAAACACGTATCTATTAAAGAAAGATACCAAATAATTGACTTTCAATTTCAAAACAAACATCGTTTACGCATTACTAATTTATATACACCAGCATCGAATGATCTCTTACAAAAACAAATATACGCTTTGATTACAAAATCGATTCTCGAAGCACACCAAAATAATATGTCAGTAATTTTAATGGGGGACCTGTACGTAGACCCTTCCAGACAACATAACATAAATACGCAGATACATTTTTTAACAGTCTCGTAAACCTTAATTTAACGAACACATTCTCCCTATCTTCTCTGGATGAAATTAAAAGTAGCATACATTCCTATAATAGAAATCAGTCAACTTTCACAATCAATCACATTTTTGTTTTTGATAACCTCATTACAGATTTTATCTATCATTCAGTTTTACCCATAAATACACAACATACTGACCATAATCTTGTTTACATCGAACTTTATCCACAAACTTTTGCAGCGTTCTTTAACCCCACAACTGCAATCAAAAAATTGACCTTTAGTTTCGATCTTATGGATAATAACCAATAGTCTCAATTTAGTCTAAAAAATGACAAATTCGTTAAAAAATCCCCTTTAGTTCATATGGAATCTATTAACTTTGATACTAAACCCAAACTTAATTTTGCTGGAATAATCTGCAGAAATGCATCATAGACGCAGCAATAAAAATTATTCCACACAAATTAACTTCCTCACACCAAAAAGACCTTCGTCTCAAACTTTTAAAAGACACTTACAAACATTTAAA
>CAMKVN010002951.1:0-11753 GCA_946474995.1 Funneliformis geosporum
AAAAATATGGCTTAGTTACATATGATAAATTAACTAAAATATCTAAATCAAAACCGTGCAATACTTTTGTCCTCCCCTGGTATTTTTTAACTACATTATTGCAATTATGTGGAGAGGAGAGTGGCAGAAATACAAAAGATAAGTCATTATATATCGAATGACTATATATATTGGATATGGCTTAGAATTATGCAAATAACTACTGTAGAATGATTTTAGCCAAAGTCATGTGAAAGCGATTATTAAGATAGTCTAAAAATTGCATCATAACTATTTTTAAGAAACACCACGCTAATACCGTATCAAATAATATATTGTACTATTAGGTCTGAAAAAAATACCATATCAATCGTGAAATTGCGTAATACTATTCTTTCTCAGCTCTGAAAAAATCACGTGATATCCTGACATAACATGCAAAAAAAATTAATACAAATTGAAACTTTTTCCCATGATACATAATATGCTATTCTCTATGTTTCAACTGTTACTTCTTTATTTAGAACTTTCAGAATATAATTCCAGCTAAAGATGGGAACTGTAATTAATATGTTGCAACATTTTGTAAATTTGAAATCAATTGCTGTATCATCTTTAATTCTAGCTATCCAGACTTATTTTTTCAGAATATAATGTTAACACCTCATTAAGTAGGATTTCAGATTTTTGGATATTATCGCAAATCAAATAATATTTTTTACTGCCTTCACTATCGATCAACCAGTGGCCTTCTAGATAACAATGATCTTTTTCGTATATAAGACAAATTTGCATATCTTGAATGAGGTAATCTACTTGGTTAACACATTCCCTATATATACTGGCATGAAGGTCTAGGTATAAGATGATCCTTTCAAAACAATTTATCATCAAATCAATAACCTTATCACGCTTTCATTTTGGTAACTTCTTCTGAAATAGAATAAGCTGATTACTTTGTAAAGCAGGCGAATTTTTTGAATCGATTCTAGAGGAATCATCTGAAGCATTAGAGATATAAGATGAAAGAATAGGTGCAGTTGAAATGCTTACCTCAGATTCAGCAGGTATGATCAGGACAATTGCCTTATCTGACTCTAAGAGATTCACTTGTATTTTTAATACATTATTCTTATCATTATCTTGTTCTTCATCCTCAGATTCATCAGTAAATTCTATATTGGGTTTTTCGGTAAAGTGATTTATAATCGTTTGAATCTAAGAATTAGTAAATCTTGAAATAGTATCTGCGTTATAGGTTTTTATGTATTGAATCTTATCTGTTCCTATTTTTTCAAATAAATCATTGATCCTTAAAATTTTCTTTGTCTGCTTACATAAAGTTTTATGCTTGATATCAGGAAGTTGTTTGAAAATAAAATTGTATACTTGACCTTTTGCTTTTTTCTCTCCAACTTTATTATTGACCATAAAATCTTTATACATGCATTTGAATTCTTTAGCGTAAAAACACCAGCACAATATTTCTTCTTTGTTAACTTCGATTGCATTTACTTCTGCATCACATGCATGTTTATATAAGCTAATAATATCTTGATTTAAGCAAACATTATTCACTGAAATTCCATCACATGATTTAGACAAATATTATTCGCTGAAATTTCTAACACATGTTTTTCTTCCTTTTCTTTAGATAAAGTAATTTCTTGAATCAAACCCTGTTCATTTTTTTGCTCGTGAAAAGTAGTGGGAGTAGTATTCTAGAAAATCGAATGTGCCTCCTGAGTAGCTGATTCACGTAATAGTTTTGTCTTTATTGCATTATTTTATCTCTTCTCCAACCTTTTTCTTATCCACCTCATCCAAAAAACATCAATCTCCTTATCCTCCGATGATTTAGTCTTGATGTTATCACTAAACATTTCATTATTAGACTGGAGAACTACAGAGACAGGTATGTCAATAACTGATATCTCTGGTATCGCTTTCTTGAGAGTTACACTATCTTATGTCTGCCCTTGATCCTGTTCTAACTTCATAAATCTAACTCTAAACTTAGCATTCTCAGATTCAAATTTAGAAATAGCTGACTTATATTTCTCTAGCTTCACGATTATAGCGTTAAGTTTACCAATCTCAGCTGAAGAATTTGCTATAGTTTTTCCAACTCATCAGTTTTAGCCTTAAGCTCTCATTTTAACTTAATTTTATCAGTCTTAAGATCAGTAATGTGTTGCCTCAATAATTCAAATTTTGATGACATAATTGATAATATTTTATACACTATATATAACTATTTAAAATTAAAAAAATCACATGATTTTTGGCGAATATTGTTCGCTGAAATTTTGCCAAAAAAAATTTTTTTATTAATAATTACATGCATAAATTCGAATTCTATTCTATAAATATTTGGGGTCGAAACAATTATTACTTTTTCACTCACTATTTTCAGAATTAATATCTTGTGGATTGAACATGCTACAGATGTTCTCAATATTAACAAAGTATGGATAAGTGAATATACAGCACTCGATAAAGTCATATGCAACAGAATTGTTGCCTTCTCTATTAAACAATACTTGTAAATGCCCGATTCTTTTCAAATAACATAAAATTCTATAATATCATCTAGAAATAGATAGTGTGAATATAAATAATTTATGAATATATAAAAAAAATAGAAGTAATTTATTTGTATCAGCAATATTAATAGTAAATATGATCAGATTCTGCCTCTTGAATGGTTAATTAAATATCTTTTTAAGGATTTTATGTTTCTCGTAGTATCAATTAAATCTTTGGAAAAATATATTAATTTTTGTGATCACAAACCCGCTTATCTTGACTGGAATTAGATTTACCAGTCTCAAGATAAACAATTTCAAATTCAGCATTTTTTTCTAATTGGGCTATCATCATATAATCAGCTCATCAGGCAATTTTACGAAAACCTTTTCGTGTAGCACTGGCTGAACTTCCTTCTTTATCCCTTAATTTAAAAGATATATTAATTGAAACAAAATATATGATAGTGGTGTGTATTAAGTTAAACCTACCATATGTCTCACGCTATTGGTTTTCCTGGTAAATCACTTATCACTATATTTATCAATGATGTAAGAACTTCAGAAATATAGATCCTTCATTTATCAATTTTTCTTTCTTTATATATACTTCATATTTTGGTAATTTCTAAACTTTGAGCCTATAATTATTTATCAGTTAATAAGCAAAGCAAAGCAAAAAAATTGTCAATTTTTCTTGTTACCACCATGCAGTCTCAGAAATTTGTACTTACATGGATTCTAACATTCGTTTTGCTAAATCTTATAATTTTTCAGATTTATTTAACCATTTTACATAATTAATATTACCCAAAACCTAATCTATATTAATTTTCGATTCCTCATTCTGGATAAATTCTTTACAGGCTTCCATTAAATCATAATTCTGTTCTAACTTATATTTTTGAAATGGTTCCTTAAAAATATCACAAACTGACCCTGGTATATCTGTAAAGGATTCTGATTTGATATCCAGAACGCCTAAATAAATCAGATGATCAAATATAAGGTTCTTCATATTTATTTCCTCAAGTTCCATTTCTATTCTCTCTCACATAGTTTCTTATAACTAGTGCTTTCACTTATACACTGATCAATATCACGCTTCAGAGATCGTAAATTTGTATTTGCATCTCCACATTAGGCTTCAGTATCAATTACTAATACTTCCATTTCTAAGAGTGAACATAGATCCTCAAATGCTGTTGTGACTTAAGAACGTATTTAAAATTAGTTTCTCAAAACTAGTTTAACAAATAATTTGATTTTATATTGTGAGATCAAATTAGGTTTCCATTTTCATAAAGTTTCAAGTGCTGGCAAAATGTCTGATATGTATCATATAGTATACAACTAGTTACCATCAGCCTCTTCGTTAGTGGTTATACCATACTAGAAAACCTAAAAATACAAGTCATTATATCTATATATTTATCATAAAATAATTCATTATCATATCTGTTTCGCCAGTTTTTTTTCAATACCAAAACTTCAAAACTTTTTTATCCACTCAATATTTTCTAAGTGACTCGTTCTAAAACTCTTTGCAAAACTTGTTCAAAGTTCTTTATTTCCTTTTTGAGAACACCTGTCCATTCACCTTTCTCTACTCATACAAACAATGTCGTGAAAATTCTGATGATATTAAGGGGTTCTTTTGTTAAAAAGAATTCTTCCATATTTTTGATAAAATAAATGTTAAATGTTAGTATAAAACTTGCTAAACAGAGTAAAGAAATAATGTAAAGGCATAATAATTTTACTATACTGCCCTTTCTAATATTTGTAATTTCCTCATTCATATTATCTCTCTATCGAAGCAGAAAAATATGCAATACCTTTTACGCTAAAAATGTTGTGTTCGAGAATAAAGGCATGTAGGATGTGCATTGAAAATCTCGACTTTAGAAAGGTGTTAAGATAATGCATATGGATTTTTTTTGAAATATTTTGGGGGTTAATTTCTTATATGTGAAAATTATTTTGTCATACAAGCAGATTGGCAGTATATTACTATTATATCATATATGCATTTCATAAGCTTTAATAAGGATCAAGAATATGTTTATTTATGTTTTAGCATTTTAACGGCTGTCGCAACTGCCTACATGCATTAGCATAAAGCGGAAGCAAATATACTCTGTGGCTAAAATAATATTTGATCAAGAAAAAAATTCTCGTGATTTTGGATGAACAATATTCGCTGAAATTTGCCAAGAATAAATATATATAGATCTTTCGTAATTAACAGAGGATTGGTCAGATGCTTCGCATGATGTATATCATATCCAGAAGTGATTAGCATTTTTTTGTGCTCATTTCCTATATTTATTCAAAAAAAATAACCTATCCTGGGCAGATATGTTATCTGGATATACTATACTTAAGAAAAAAAGTTTGGAATGACCTATCAATACATGCTATATCATATAACAATAGTAAAGACTCTTCTTACTTCCAACCAATAGAAATGGAAACTACTAGTTAATTATATGATAAAATCTTTCCAGTGAGTTCTGCAATAAAGTAATGTCATATCACTCATATACAGCATACATTTGGTTAAAACGACTCGCAAACTAACTTTATTTATTAATCACAAAGATAAACTAAAAAAACATTTTGGTATATGATGCAGTGATTACATGACATAAACTATAGTTCATGTAATCTGCAAAGAATTTATGATTCCCAAGTAAAATGAGCTATAATACTTTTGATTTGAGTATCTGTAAGCTTTGAAATATTATTTACACTATAGGGTTGAACCCTCTTGATTTTTTTAATCCCTATTTTACTGAACAATTCAAAAATATTTCTTGCCTTCTGTGTCTTCTTACATAAATTTTCTCTTGTAATATTTAAAGATATTTAAAATTGCATCATATATCTGGGTCCTAGCCTGTTGATCTTTAACCCTCTTATCATTATCTTTAACATCCTTAATACTTTTTTTCAAACTGTTCAATATAGTAATACCAATAGTGAATCTCCTCTTAATAAGCTTGAGTTACATGCTTTTTGGTCTTAATTGCTTTTTGGAATAATCGAGCTTAATTCTGCGAGATTAAACCCTCAGAACCTTATCCTTATTATTGGTTTTGGTAATCTCTCCCTTAATAGGTGTAGATAATTCATGTAATAATCCTCATAATCTTTCCTATTCACAAATAGTTCTTAAATATGTTTTTCTTGATAATTGGATTTGTGTATTAACAATGCTATCATCAGTTGTTTGATTAGTCGAATTATCCATTCTTCAATCATAGATTTCAGGGAATAAACAGAATGAAAGGGAGTATGATTACTACATATTCCATTTTAACTGCATTACCTATCTTATTTGAGAACTATGATTATTATTCCTATTATCATCATTTTCAGCATCATCAATGATATCTGACAACTCTGATATCTCTTCCACATACGCAATTAGACTTGTCACTTAATCATATATAGTAACTTCAGTTCTCTTTTCCTTCTGACCTGCAAGAGAATTTTCATCTTCTATAGTATCATCACTTAAGGTGTCTTTTTTTCTGAAATTCTTATTCTTTGACACTATGTGATACTCACCAGAAGCTAGTACAAGTTCCTTTCTAATAAGTTCGATAGATGATATATAGCTAAAAATAGAGCATAAAGAAAAACGTGATTTTGATCATATAATATGTTTTTCAAGACATATTCAATGATATATATGTTTACATGATAATACTGTGAATGATTGAAGTGTTAAGGCGAGAATTTCTTTATCGCAGAAGTGACAAGGATTAAGTTTTAGAATATATTCATCAGTTATTTTAGAAGTATTTCTTAAGAAATTTAATGAAAGTGCTTTAAGTTAAAAAATCTCTGTATCATTCGCATGAATTTCTGAAGGACTTGCTAGTAGTTTACTAATCATACTGTTAAATCATAAAGAAGATTTCTTGCCCTTTTCTCCTTATATAAATATTTTTTCATATATCAAGAATAAAATAAAATTAGCCCTATCCTAAGAAAATTTATCTCAGAAATGAGCATCACAAAATGAAGATCACAAATAAAATCAGGATTAATGATGAAAAGATATGTATAATACCAATTAGTTTGTATTGTTCAATTTTTGTTATAGCAGATAAAAAAACTATCTTTATGTTATGATTCTTTTCAACCATATGTCATAAAAAAAAGACTACTATACCCTAGTTAAAACTATAATCATCACAAAATATGAAAGCCTCTAAAACAAATATGATAATTCCTCCTTCAATCAAATATCTTCAGGAGAAAAGTTTTTGATTATTTCTTCAAAAAATTTTCATTAAACAGTTGGCTTATCTTCTGCAGTACCAAAGGTACAAGGGAGGAATTTATTTTCAAATTTTAGCTAACATTACATCAATTTCAGCTAATATGAAATCCATTTCTATTATCTGAAACTTTTAAGGATCAGGTTAGGATATAGGCAAAGAAGCCTGTGTTTGGAATTTTGAACTGTCGCTTGTCTCAGAAACAGATTTATGATCAGATTCAGGACTAGAGTCTTTTGATTCTGTATCACCTATAGCATAATTTTTTCCTATATCGTGATATACAATCTTATGCATTAATGCTTTTCTACTGAGAAGATCAAGTTGCTGGTGAGTTGGATTTAAACCACCATGAACTCTAGAAGCATACTTACCTCCTATTTTTCTTAATATTTTAGGTTTGATTTTATGAGGCTTCAGAAATTTGCTAAATATCTTAGTTAAAGATAGATACCATAATTAAGAAGTTGTAACTCAGTAAGTTGCAACTCCTTGTAAATTTATTTTAATATAAAAATTCATAAATAGTTGCAACTTAAAGTGTTGCAATATTAGTTGCAACTAGTTAAAAATTTTAAAAATAATTATGAGAACCATCTTTAATCCTAGTATTACGCTTTCTATTTTCACTAAAAGTGTGATCACTCAACCTTTTAGTCTTTATAGCTTCTTGAATCCAGATGAGTAACATTCTTACACGTTCTAGATCCTTTTTATAGAAACAAATAAACGAGACTCTGGATTATCCTTATATTTTCCTTTATTCTTAATATATCTAGTACAATACCAGGAAAAACCATTTACATATTATGCTAGAGAATTTGAGGAATCAACTTCATAATAACTGATCTGAAAAGATCTCACTTTCGCAGGTCTCATACTCAACATCACTATCACATCTGCGAGATTCTTTTGAGTAAGAATTTTAGAAACATCCATATTTTGAATCCTTTTATGCATATTTGCTAAAAAGAAATTTAGTGGAGTTCTTGATCAATTATTGGCTAAATTTTGCTCAGTCCGTTCTTTCTGAATATTGTTAAAAGCTGTAGTGACATCTGAATCTTTGGCATAAATATCAATAAGTTCTTGAGCAATACCAGCTTTGCCAATTCGATATGAAATAATGAGAGCTATGAACAGGAGGTAACAGTTTCTTTATCATTATTACTTTATAGACCTAAATTAGAGCATTGATATAAATATCCCACTTATCACCAGTTTTATCATAATAAAAAGCTTTTTCTTCAATGGTGAGCTTTTTCTTTCTTTTGTCTGACACAAGAATCCCTATTTGCTCTTTGCTAAATATATGTCTTTTATCAGTGCGTCTGGCAAGGAGATCTTTAACACACTTGTGAGCCTTCCAATCATACAATTGAATATTAAGTTCTGAAGCATGTTCTCTTAATTGTTCTAGAATAGAGTCAGCTGACAAATTATACTTTTTTAGAAACTATTCTAAAATCAAAACAAAGTTATTAGTTTTGGGCTTTTGGTCCTTTGAAGCAGTTGCTTTAGTAAATATGCCAATGGTAAGTAGATTGTGATTATTATCTAGTTATACTAATTTACTTATTTTTTAATTTGAAAAAATTCCTTAATTAGAGTTTTCAGAATATGCTTTAACTTTCTTCTGGTAATTAGTGAAGAGAAAGAGATTCTAGTTTTGTGTAGCTTTGGCCAAAATGCTAAAGCAAAGGAATTTTGAATATCTATAATAAAAGTGAAATAAAGTTTTAAGATTATTAATATCAAAATTATCTCATATGGATTATTTATCTTGTCAATACATCAAAAAAGATGGTTCAATTTGTGGGAAAAAATGCTGTCGTACTTCAGAATGTGCCAGATATTATAAAGCCTATCCTAGAATAATATGTCCTATTTGTAAGAAGGAAACCTATTCTGATACTGAAATCTATAACACACATAATGGAATTTATGACTATGGCTGACACGAAAGTAAAAAAACTAAAATAGAATCAATCCCTTTAGGATCATTTGATATAATGAAGTCTTAGTTAATGCTAAATAATAAGCTGAATTATTATTTTTCCTGCTTTATAGGATCAAAGAGTTCCTGAATCTCATTATTTGTTTTTAGCTTATATGGTGAAAGCTCTAGTGCACCTTTATCTCCAAAACCAAGCCCTTTATATGATCAGCGATTAATTCAGTATGAATATTCCCAAACTTGCTTTCTTTAAGTCCTATTTTTCTCCAATTGCTTTTAACTATATAGCTACACCAATTATTAGCGATTACATTGATTATTTTTATGGCTGATATAAGATCGGGCTTTTCTTTTACACAGGACTTAAAACTAAAAAGTAATAAAGACTGACTTCAGATTTCTATAAATCTTTCACACAATTAAGCAAATACTTTTAAAATAATATTACCTAAAAGAGTACATATATCATCAATACCAGTAAAGCCTAGTATTTAAAAAAGTTCTCTTATAGCTTCCCAGTGATTTGCCAAATAAGATATATGCAAGTCCTCTACCACCAATTTTTCCAGATTCTCTTTAGCTTTATAACAAACAATTTTCCATTGTGTAGTATCCTTGGCTTTTAACCCTTCTATTGCATTCTCTTCATCATAGTCATGCCTCTAAAATTGAGATAAATATAAGAAATATTTTTGAGGTTCAGGCGAGTTAAAACATTTCACAAATTTTTTATTACAGAGATTATTTCAATCATCGATATTTATGTCTTTACCACCATAAAAATTTCACAAATAGAAATGTTTAAGTGTCATAGTATCTGCTATAAAATACTTCCGGTTAAACTTAAGAATTTTAGTAACTTTAGAACTAAAATTCTGGAAAGTAGCAACTGTATTAAAATCTGTTCCTTTAATAACTAATGCTTCAACTCTAATCTTATTACGAATTCTTTTATAGTTCTCTATAACTTCTCAACTCTCATCCATTTTTATTAGTTGGAAAGAAGCACCAATACTGGCTATAAAACTACAAAGCTTCTCAATAAAATATCTTGCAAAAAGACATTTCTGATGCTCAACTTCAATGAATGTTATTGCAGCTAGAGATTCATCAATTTTATAAGAAATGATATTACTATTCCATTCACAGTGACCCTTTATTGCTATAGGTAAATTATTAAGTCGAGCACTTTTAAGTTTTGCTCGAATATTTTCATAGCCTGATTGACGAAAAGTTCATTAGGATTTTCTGATAGAACATGAAAACAATACAACAGGGACAATTACAAATTCGGTAAAACATTTGTACAAGAGCCTTAACATAAACTGGGGTTATTACTAAGTTTTCTTAGTAAACTAAAGCCGCGATGTCAGTTATTATTAAGTTTTCTTAGTAAACTAAAGCTGTGATAGCAAGCATTACTAAGTTTTCTTAGTAAAACTGAAATCGCAGAATTATTTTACTAAGTTTAATAGTAGTGTTCTGCACGAATCGGATTGGATCAGATTTAGGCAAAATCTGATTTGATTCAAATCTGAAAAATCCAAATCTGATTCGATTCGAATTTGAAAAATCTGAATCTGATTCAATCTGACTCTAACAAATCCGAATCCGAATCTGTATCTGAATCTGACAAATTCGAATCCATATCCGTATCTGACAGATCAAAAAATTCGCCTCTAACGTTCAGAACGGTGTTTTAATGTTAAAAAAACATCAATTTTGTTGTTTTTTAACAAAAATCCGCCTTCGACGTTCGGAACGGCATTTTAATGTTAAAAAAAACAATTTTGTTTTTTTTAACAAAAATCTGCGTCCGACTTTCAGGGTGGCATTTTATTATTAAAATTTAATTTTTTTAATAATAAATGCTGCATTCAACTTTTGGAGCGGCATTTTTATATAAAAAATTAATAAAAATTGATTTTTTTATAAATTAATGTCGCATCCGACTTTTGGGGCGGCATTTATTAATAAAAAAATTAATTTTATTAATAAATGTCGCGTCCAACTTTTGGGGTGGCATTTTTATATAAAAAATTAATAAAAATTGATTTTTTTATTAATAAATACCGCGTCTGACTTTTGGGGTGGCATTTTTATATAAAAAATTAATAAAAATTGATTTTTTTATTAATTAATGCCACGTCCGACTTTTACGGCGGCATTTTTATATAAAAAATTAATAAAAATTGATTTTTTTATTAATAAATGCCGCGTCTGACTTTCAGGGCAGCATTTTTATATTAAAAATTTATTTTTTTATTAATAAATGCCATGTCTGACTTTTGGAGGCAGCATTTTTATATAAAAAATTAACAAAAATTGATTTTTTTATTAATAAATGCTGCATCTGACTTTCAGGGCAGAATTTTAATATAAAAAATTAATAAAATTAATTTTTTATTAATAAATGCTGCGACCGACTTTCGGGGTGGCATTTTTATATAAAAAATTAATAAAAATTGATGTTTTTTATTAATAAATGCCGCGTCTGACTTTCGGGGCAGCATTTTATTATTAAAATTTAATTTTTTTAATAATAAATGCTACGTCTGACTTTCTGGATGGCATTTTATTATTAAAATTTAATTTTTTTAATAATAAATGCCACGTCTGACTTTCGTGACGGCATTTTGTTATAAAAATTAATAAAATTTTTTATTTAATAAATGCCGCCTCTGACTTTCAGAGTGATATTTTAATATTAAAAATTATTAAAATGAATTTTTTAATAATAAATAATGCGTCCGACTTTCAGAACGACATTTTATTATTAAACATTAATTTTTTTAATAATAAATACCGCCTCCGACTTTCGGGACGGCATTTTGTTATTAAAATTAATAAAAATTAATTTTTTAATAATAAATGCTGTGTCTGACTTTTGGGCGGCATTTTATTATTAAAAATCAAATTTTTTAATAATAAATGTCGCGTCCAACTTTCGGGTGGAATTTTATTATTAAAAATTAAACTTTTTTAATAATAAAT
>CAMKVN010002952.1:0-11751 GCA_946474995.1 Funneliformis geosporum
TATTAGAATATAAAAAGAAAGTATATTAAATAAAATTAAAGATGTTTTAAAAAAAAAATAGACAAAAAAATTTTTTTAAATATTTTATTTCGTTTAATTTGATTGGTTGACCTGAATTTTATCAGGTCGGGTCATAAGCTTGACCTGACCTGATGTTGACCTGAAAATTTGTTTACTTGACCTGGATTTTTCAGGTCAGGTCAGGTCAGGTCACAGGTTGACCTGACCTGATTCGGAGCTCTAATTATGATAAAAAGGAGGAAAGAAATTATGATAATGAATGAAATTAGATAATCATGTAAACTTAATCATAATGATAATCTTGTATAAAATATAATAAATCTTGATTAATGTAATGATATACAATACATTTTTTTAAAATATTATGATCAGTTAAATTAATCAACATAGTTATAGTAAATTTGATCGACATGTTGATCATTAGTTAATTGATTAGTATCTCTGTATTAATCAAAAAATTTACATTTTGTAATTGATTAATATCTATTACTATTCAAGGAAAATACTTTGCAAAAGGGATACTAATGTCAACGCTATACAGTATCCAAATACGCTACCTGAATGAAAAGGAAAGGACCAGAAATTATATCATTTAACAGGAGAAAAGCTTTTTGATGATGATTACACAAATTCCTTTTTTAGATACCTTTAATTATCATCATAAATTAGCATATACGTAACTGCACAAATAACGCATACTGCACTACAAGACATTAATAGTGTTACAATAGTACAAGTAAGATTGCTAGACAAAATCAAGAGTTTAGACAGACATCTAAATGATAAAAGTAAAATTTGATTAAATTATATTAAAACTTTATTAAAAAATCTGTAAAATTTGAAAAAAGGTAAATCTATATCAAAGCTTATAAAAATGGTGAAACTATATCAAACACTTAATAAAAATTTAGCGAAACTAAAGGTTTAACCATTTTACTAAATCCAAAATAAGTTTAGACAAGCAACCTTAAATACATGGAATAATAGGAACAATGTTCAGTTAGTTCCATTTCAAAATTCTCACAATTTTTTTCCCTATCAATTTTAAAATGTAAATTTTATTGTAAATTTATTAATATGAAACAACTTATTTTTGCGAACAAAATTATTCCAAAAATTACTTATTTTTAAGCTTCAAAATACTTATGAACAATATGTAATTGTCTATGCTTCTCTAAAATGATAATTAAGGTTGCTAGACGAAATTCAGAGTTTAGACAAATGTTTAAATAGTAAAAGTAAAACTTGGTTAAATTATATTAAAATTTTATTAAAAAATCTGCGAAATTCAAAAAAAGGTAAAATTATATCAAAACTTATAAAGATGGTAAAACTATATCAAATACTTAGTAAAAATTTAGCAAAATTAAAGGTTTAGACGTTTAGTCAAATCTAAAATGAGTTTAAACAAATAATCTTAATCACAATATTACGCTCAATCTATTAAAAACACCTACTTAACCTTTTCCCTTTACTTTCATTTTACCTTTACAATAAAAATCTGCAATTAAACTTTTACCAGCATTTTCAGATATTCTTCCTAGTCCTCCCAAAAATATTTAAGCTTTAATTAATGCATCAATGCAAAAACAATCAGTTGATACTATTCAAAAAGCTAAAGATAAAGTATATGAATATAATAAGTTATTACAAGTAATAACGAAATCAGAAATCTGTTTACAATTTTCTTCAAAAATCAAAATTTTAGAAAAGACTATAATTATTAAAGAAAAAAGGCTTACCTGTTTAAAAAGTAATGCAGCAGCTCAAAAAAGATTTTGAGAAAAAAAGAAAAGGCTAAAAAAAGAAAATATTGTAAAAAATTATAATATACTAAGGCGTTTATCATTTTTAATGAATGATCCTAATCTTTTAGAAAAATGCATAATTGTATAGAATTTGATACTACAGATTATAAATGACGTAAGAAAATAATTAAGATGCAAAATATTAATCATCTTTGAGAAAAAATGGAAGCAAAATCTACAGTTCAAAATTATATACAGCCTCAACATCCAGCATCAAAAGAAGCACTTCGATATTATCATCCTACACAAATATGTTTATTGGCTATTGGCAAAAATGAAATGCATGATCATGTTGATGAACATTATTGCTTAGCTTCAATTAAAGGTGTAAAATTATTTGCATCAGTTTTTCCAAATAATGTTGTTTTAATTTCGCAAGACGACAAGACTAAAGTAATTTTTATTATAAAGATATGTGAAGTTTAAGAATTTAATTGGCTGGTTCATTATAATAAGGTATATTTAATATATTTGATTTAAAAATTCGCTATATCAAGGGTTCAAATATTAAGGTTTGACTGTAATTAACTACTATATTTTAACTACTTAATATTTATAATAAAAGTATTAAAAATAAAGCTTAATTTCAAAAATTAGTTTAATTTATTGAATGTATATAATAGACTTTATTTTTTATTAAAAAAAAAATGTAATAAATTTTATCATATTTTTTATAAAAACATTCATTTTTTTAAAATGATCCTATCACTATCATATTACTGTTGAAATTTATATAATGCCTCCTTTAATGCAAATGTAAATTATTCTACAGGATTACTTTCATCATTGTCATCATATGGAATATCATTTTTTAGATTTTTGACTTCAATTTGCTGTATTTCTTTAAATATTACAAATGATCTAGTAAAGACTGGATATGTTTATTAATACTATCTTGTAAGAATAAGAGGTATATACATACATTATAACCCATTATTAATATAGTAAGATTTGTGATAAGAGTAGTTGTAAGCTAAAATTTTAATCAGAACTGCATTAATTAATAAAGAAATGTAACAGTTAGAAGAATCACAATAATGAAATAAATTTGAAATATGTAAAATATTAAACTCTAAAGAAAAATGTCATAATCGCATTTCTGGCATTTTCATTGCTATTAGTGAAATAGTAATATTATTGATTTTCTGTTTATCTTTCTTCAAAGATGAATTTAGATTTGTAGTCTGTAATAAAAATAATAATAGTGATTTATTGTAAAATAAGTGTGTATAAATTTCTGAAAAATATTGCAAAAGGAAACATACACTTTTATATGTTAAAAGTGTAATATCTCAAGCAGAATATTTGTAGGCAACCTATGTAGATATGTGCATGATATTTCTCACAACTTATTATTATTCAGATATATTCAGTTAATATAATGTCTGTATTTAACAATCTGCTATGCCTTAGTGTATTTCTTTGCATTTTAACATAGAAAGCTATGAAATATTTTTATAGTTGAATCTGAAAACTTTGAAAGTTTTGCTTTAATAGTTTCTAAAATAGGATGATTGTTTAACTTCTAGAAAAATATGTCTGAAAGAAATATCAAAGATGCCTAAGTGTAGTTTTTACATTAGAATTTAAGAAACACTACTCATACACAAAAGACTGATTCTAAATAAGCATTAAATTTGCTAGATCAGAAAAATACTGCATATACATCCAGGATCAGAAGAATAATATTGTTAAGCAAATCTTTTAGTGCAAGATATTTAGCATCTTTATATAGAGATCCAAATTTCGTTTCAACACTTATTGCAATTTCCTGCCAAACATTATGAAAAATTTTTAAAAGTAGATTAATCAATCATGGTTTGAGTTTTTATACAAGAGGATGTTTTTCTCTGAAAATATACTTGTATATAACCAAAAAAAGCTGATATTGAAGAAATATTAATTCTTGACTATTTAATGAAATATACAAGAGACTTAGAGTGATTCATATTCTATAATGACATAATATGCGTAAAAATTAAGATTTTTCACATTAGCATATAGGAGTGTTTTCAGTAAAATCACATTATAGATCATATGATTTATTATGCCTCATGACTTGATTTTACTGAAAATGTTCCCATATGCTGTTGCAGATTTATTAAATTTTACATATTTTGCTTATCAATAGCATATTTGTAGTTAAGATCTATAGATTAAAATTAAAATCATGATTTGAGATGATTGATTGATCATTTTTGATTTTTATCTTTTATTTAACAATGATTTCAGCAACTGAGTATAAATTAAAAATTCAGAATATAAAAAAATTTTTATATTAATGGTTAAAAACTGTTTTGCAAATTTTGCCAAAGTATTTTAGACCATAAAAAAAAATTCACATTAAATTTACATTTAAAGTTAGACAAATATAGAAAAAATTATATAAAGCTGAAAATAAATAAGATTTTATCAAACTACTCTTAATATTAATAATAATAGATTAAATAAACATGAAATTATTAATATTGCTTTAGTAAAAGCATTTACATAAGCAGACATACATATCACTTGAAAAGTAAACAAATTTCAAAACTTTTTTTTTGGAATTTTGTAAAAATAGTATGTAAAATTTATTTTATTTTTAATTTATTATTTTAAATCAATTAATAATATTATAGGTAGGGCTATTGCAGGCTCTTTTTTATTACAAGAAAAATATTTGCCAATTGTTTTTAATATAAAGGTTTCTAGCATGTAAAAAATAATATATAATAAGCATATATTTATTACAATTAATAAAACTACAGATGTTTATGATCGGGTAGCTATCAATGTATTATTTAGTTTTGGTAATCAAACTAAATTAATCAAGATAGAACATTTAAATAATATTAATAATACTACTATTGCTCAATTAGTTATAAGAACCTTATAATTTTATAACATTTCTTATAACAATCTTATTTTTTTTATTTCTGATAATATAGCAAAAGCCTTTCAAATATTATTACTTTTAATTTTCTAATTAAAATATAACCGTTATTTAGCTCATATTTTAAATTTAATTGGAGAAACATAGATTAATTAAAAGAGTTTCAAATTTTTAGTTAATATTGTAACAAACATAAAAAATCTTTTATTTATTATCTTTCTTTTTTAAATTCCTTTTTTTTCTACCACAATTTTTTCTGATTAAAATTTAATCACATTACTACCTTTACCTGTAAAAACCCATTGGAACTCATGATTTAACTTTATTTTTTAGATTAAACAATATATACCACAATTATGTAAATTCTATAAATTCTATATTAAAGAAGAAATTATTAGTAATGAAAGTGAAATTATTTGAGAATTGGTAACAATTTTTAAAAATTCAATACATGTTTTTACATTTGAAATTATGGTTATATTATTTCATTTAATGCAAAGTGGTAAATTATAATTAGTATTATTTATTTATATAAAAATGCAAATTTAATTTATATTTATTTATATAGTATTGTAGATGATCTTAAATTTTTTAAAATTAGAAATAAACCTATTACTTCTTTTGTGGTTTACCACTTAATACATCTTGATTCTGCATTATAATCTGGTATTATTCAACTTCTTTTTAGTAATAAGATGAATACTAAATTTTTAAAAGAAAATGTTAATACATCAGTGTTTATTACAATGTTTCAAAAAGCTTATCAATTAGCTTTTAACAAATTAAAGAAACATATAAATTATTATTCAGTATTACCTTTATTTAAAGCAATTTAATGCTTTGATTTATGTTATATTTATACTTAATGATATCATTATAATATTAGTTTATATTTCAAAATTCAAGAATTTAAAAGGCCAACAGATCAAATTATACAAGAATGGGAAATTTATTGTAATTTGAAAGAAGAGTTTGAAGATGATGAGTTTGATTTAAATATTTATTGGAAAAACAAAATTAGAAGCTTACCAAATTTATTAAGATTAGCTTTAGAATATATTTGGTTTCTGGTATCTGAGGTAGATGTGGAATGAAGTTTTTTAGCATATACGAATATTCTTAGTGATAGATGACATGTTTTTTCAGAAGATTCAATTACTACTTTGAATTTTTTGTATTTTAATAATTAAAATTTTGTAATTGTAGTATGGTATAATATATTTTAAATAAAGTAATTTTTGCATTTTTTTAGCATTTTTTGAAAAAAATAAAATAAACGAAGCATATTTTATAAAATTTTTTTGCATATCTTACTATATAAAGCAGGTATAATTTGAGTTTAGCATAGCAGAAAATGGGTCATCCTAAAGGGACCTATGATAGGAAGAAAAGACAAAATAGAGTTAGTAATATTTGATTGATCACTGTATAAGATATATCAAGAGATAGCTGTCCTGAAATAAATTTGTCTAAGCTAAGGTTGCTTGTTTAAACTCATTTTGGATTTGGCAAAATGGTAAAACCTTTAGTTTTGCTAAATTTTTACTAAGTGTTTGATATAGTTTCGCCATTTTTATAAGCTTTGATATAGTTTTACCTTTTCCAAATTTCGCAGATTTTTTAATAAGGTTTTAATATAATTTAACCAAGTTTTACTTTTACCATTTAGACGTCTGTCTAAACTCTTGATTTCGTCTAGCAACCTTAGTCTAAGCTAATCAGCAATGATAGGGATAATATTTTCCTTTTGAATATACTATTGCATAGCTGGAACTTTTATAATAGCATCAATAGCTTTAATATATACATTTAAAGAGTGAAGGGTATTTTCTTGTAAATCTATAAAAATAATATCTTTTATCAAATGAGAATTTAGTTTTTCTTTTAATCTAATATCATAGCTATATACAGTTAATTCTTTTAATCTAGTATTATCATCAATTAAATGAAATTCCCAATGTTGTTTATGTGAAAAATCATAAAACATCATGAATCTTTCTCTTAGATTCAGTTTTATCAGCTCAACATTAATCAATCTAAGATTGTTTATATTTATGTTTGGAATCACATACTGCATAATAATTAGGTTTATTAAAATTGTTACCAGATGTGTTGCAATAGAAGTGGTAATGGTATTTGACATCAATTTTGTATGAATACTATGATAATTATCGATATTTAATATCATTGCTTTCTCTGAATATTCTGCAAGTATAACATTAGCAATTTTAACATGTTCATCAGATATGGTAACCTTATACCTTATACTATGTAATTGTACAAGATGTTGTAGTTATGCCTAGATCAGAAATAGTATTTATGGAAGCATTAGAAACACCAATAAAATTCAAGTATATTGTTAAATCTCCTTTTGCATTATTAACAAATTTATTACAAATTCTACAAAGAAAGTAGCATATAAATATGAACTGCTTCTTTGCCTGTGTTTGTAAACTTTTATTTTTTGAAGAAGGTTAGATGAAAGATATAATTCATCAAAAAAAATGCATCTTTCCCCTCTATAATTATATGAAATTCATCAAAAGAATATATTGCCAATTTTTTTTCCTATTTTCATAATTATATAAAATATCAGTTAATTTTTTATTACTTTGAAAAAAAATAAAATAGAAAGTAAGGGTAGCAGTGGCTAAGTTTGAGGTAGAGCTTAAGGTGAAGGCAAAGGTTAAGGCAAAGGTTAAGATTGTTTTAAAATGTGCGCTATACTTGCTTAAAAATGTTGTTAGAATTCAATTAAACTTCTTGTTATAATTCTATTATAACAGTTTAAGTATATTGTATCGCCTAAATGAACAAAGTATTGTTAGTTTATCTTTTGGTAATAACAAACTCAGTTATCTTTCTCCAATTAGTCAACCATCTTTGGCATATAAGGGTCCTGTAATAGGTATATTTTATCTTCTAAGTAAAGTTCTCCGGACTTTTGATTCTTTTGTATAAAGAGATTTAAAGTTATTTCAGAATCAAAAATAAAATTTTAACTTATCTTATTAAGTAGATTATTTAAATCTCGAAAAGTACTTTAAAACGTATAAATTCAATTGAAATCGATCAGCCAATCATGTGAAAGTCCTTCTAGGAGTAAAAAATTAGCCTATCTTTTTTTGGTAAATTTTATGACGATCAATTTCAGACCAATCAAATTAAATAAGATCGCTAGAAAATCGAATGTTAAGGAAATCACGATATGTGAACGCGTTTTTTTTCATGCTCTAAAACTTTGATATTCCTTTATTCAACAAATATAAAAATAATAAACATAATAATATTTATTGTATTTTATTTTTAAGTTAAGTGTGACGACAATACAATACACAAATATTTCAAACGAAAGGCTACGTATTCAAACAATCGGGGATTTTTGGGCAAAAAAAAATAAAGCCTGGCTTTTGCTAGATAGATATAAAAAAGCAAGTACTAGTAGTTTTAATGTTAATTTTTAATGGAGTGGTATGGCTCTGTGAGACTCTTATCATTCAAATCTGTGAGATGAGCCACAAAGCAAGTGTAAGACACAGAGCAAATTGCAGGTTTCTCTGTGTTAAAACTGTGAAATGATCACACTGGCATCACTGGTGCACCAAATTTAACTGCGGATTACATTTGGTGTTAAGTCTGCGAGATAACCTGGTGGAAAAGGAAAAGGTATTTGTTAAGTATTCCTAATTTTCCAAATATTTCAGTTAGGAATTTTACCAAATATGGAATTTCTAAATACAGTGTTGATCAACAAATGATCGACATTCTAGAAATTCATAGAAATTCACCGATCATTCTAAAATTATAAATGATCGAATATATTAAATATATTAACCATGACCGGTAGCTTATTTTTTTAATTTCTTTTTTTTTTATTATTTTTAGCGGAGATGCAGGACCTTTTTGCGTAGTATGCTGAATGATTATATAATCAATCGACTGTAACTGTCGTCCGAAACAATTCATTAATTTAATTTAATTTAATTTTTTTTATACTCTTTTTCTCCCTTTCTCCCTCTCTCCCTTTCTTTCTCTCTTTCTCCCTCCACTTTTTTCTTTTTTTGTAAGAACGGCTTCAGATTCTGAAATTTTTTTAGAGATATATCTTTCGGTAAGTTTCGGGCAAAATGAGTGGAGTTCTTCATTAAGAAAGAACGTTATTAACGTTCTTTTTCTTTATTTTTTTTTTGTAGGAACAGTTTTTAGGAACTTTTGGATCTTGGAATTTCTCTTGGATCGGCTCTTAAGAGTAGGTTTTGAATGGAGTGGGGTTCTTCTTTGAGAAAGAACGTTACTAATGTTCTTTTTTTTTAGCATCTAGGAACCTTTGGATCATGAAATTTTCTTAGATCGGCTCTGGATCAGTAGGTTTTGGATGTAGCGGGATTCTTCTTTGAAAAAGAACGTTACTAACGTTCTTTTTTCTTTCTTTTTTGTAGGAATGGCTTTGGATCATGAAATTCTCTTGGATCGGCTCTGGATTGGTAGGTTTTGGATGTGGCGGGTTTCTTCTTTGAGAAAGAACGTTACTAATGTTCTTTTTTCTTTCTTTTTAGCTTATAGGAACCTTTGGATCATGAAATTCTCTTGGATCGACTCTGAATAGGTAGGTTTTGGGTGTGGCGTAATTCTTCTTTGAGAAGGAACGTTACTAACATTCTTTTTTCTTTCTTTTTTGTAGGAATGGCTTTGGATCATGAAATTCTCTTAGATCAGCTCTGGATCGGTAGGTTTTAGATGTAGCGGGATTCTTCTTTGAGAAAGAACGTTACTAACATTTTTTTCTTTCTTTTTTGTAGGAACGACTTTGGATCATGAAATTCTCTTGGATCGGCTCTGGATCGGTAGGTTTTGGATGTGGCGGGTTTCTTCTTTGAGAAAGAACGTTACTAACGTTCTTTTTTCTTTCTTTTTAGCTTCTAGGAACCTTTGGATCATAAAATTCTCTTGGATCGGCTCTGGATAGGTAGGTTTTGGGTGTGGCGTGATTCTTCTTTAAGAAGGAACATTACTAACATTCTTTTTTCTTTCTTTTTTGTAGGAACGGCTTTGGATCATGAAATTCTCTTGGATCAGCTCTGGATCGGTAGGTTTTAGATGTGGCGGGATTCTTCTTTGAAAAAGAACGTTACTAACATTTTTTTCTTTCTTTTTTGTGGGAACGACTTTGGATCATGAAATTCTCTTAGATCGGCTCTGGATCGGTAGGTTTTGGATGTAGCGGGTTTCTTCTTTGAGAAAAAACATTATTAACGTTCTTTTTTCTTTCTTTTTAGCTTCTAGGAACCTTTGGATCATAAAATTCTCTTGGATCAGCTCTGGATAGGTAGGTTTTGGGTGTGGCGGGATTTTTCTTTGAGAAAGAACGTTACTAACGTTTTTTTTTTCTTTTTTGTAGGAATGGCTTTAGATCATGAAATTCTCTTAGATCGGCTCTGAATTTGTAGGTTTTGGATGTGGTAGGATTCTTCTTTGAGAAAGAACATTACTAACGTTCTTTTTTCTTTCTTTTTTGTAGGAACGGCTTTAGATCATGAAGTTCTCTTGGATCTGGATCAGCTCTTGGAGAATAAGCTTTGGATGGAATGAGATTCTTCTTTGAGAAAGAACATTTCTAATATTCTTTTTCTATCTTTTTTTTATAGGAATTATTTTTTGTTTCATGAATTATGTAATTAAATAATAGCAATAGCAATAGTATTTCATTTAATTTCAATATTTTATTTAATAATAGACTAGTTTGTAAGTTTGTATCATGACCATTACATAAATTTTTTTATTACATTATAAATAAATAAATAGATAATTCAAATATTATATTTCTTCATTATTATTATTATTATTTTCGGCTAATATATTCCTAATCTCTTGAAGGATATTTACTAATTCAATACGGGATTTACTTGATAGACTTCGAAAACGCGATCGATCTAAATCACCTAAAAAAGGAATTAACGAGTTAATAATAGATAAAATTTGTGATTTTTTTAAAGAACTTTCAGTCTTCTGAAGATCCACTTCTTCACATGTTATAGGAATCGGATGCCAAACACCTAATGATGGTTTTTTAATTAGTTTTGCTTTAATAAATTCAATTCTTTTCATACTTGCAATTTCACTAAACCTCTTCATTTCTTTACTTAGGATCCAATCTCCGCTCATACTTTGGAAAATACTATTATTAACATTTGGATTTACAAATTGAGTTTTTCTTATTTGAACCCAAAATTGACATGATTCGGCAATAAAACTAGAATGAGTACAAGGCCCATGAGTTTCACTTTCAGAATATTCTATTATATTAAAAAGATTAGTATGCAATTTCAAAATTTGGTATAATTATGCGTCGCAATTTCCCAGTACCGCTGTGAAGGTATAGGAGAAATTAATGATTTGAGTGCTTTGTTAATTTCTTCAAGTATTGCGTCATGACCTTGGTGTTGATCTAAAAGTTTAGATTGTGAAGTTACAATTTTTTTTTGAATTAAGTTATAAAATTTCAGGTCTTAATTGTAACATTTGTTTTTCATCTGTGATTTCAATTAATCGATAAATTGGATGCCGTTGAGCAGACCAAATAGGAGCAAACATTTGTCTAGCCACGATTCTTAATAAAGGCCTATTGAAACGAACCCCAGTATGAAAATTAATAATTGCTTGTAAATAAAAAAAACTTGTTCATACTTTAACTTAAATATAGGATCAGTTTGATTTTGAGCCCATTCTAAATAGCCTTCAATAGAAGGATTTTTTTCAGAAATAATATATAGCTACATTAATTCAGAAGTCATTACATGTCTATATATATTACATATTGAGTCCCATGACTTATGATGATCGGAACATTTTTTGAAAAATCAAAGTTGATTTTCAGTTCGATACCCTTGATATTGAGCAAAATCTTTAATATCAATATTCCAATTTAATTCAACAAATGCTTTTAACATATTCATTTCTTCATGAAGAGCACCTGGAATTAATATAAGCCAAGAAAAATCCTTTTTTATTTTTTGTATATGATGATATGGTACTCCATCGCAAGTGACT
>CAMKVN010002953.1:0-11749 GCA_946474995.1 Funneliformis geosporum
GAGATCGTACATTTTTTGTTTATTGTTTTTTCTCAATATGAAAAATCATGTGATATGACATCATTTCGACTATTTCGCGACTTTAGCCTTCAATGGTTAAAATGATTTTGACCATTTCGACTATTTCGGATATCTGAAATGATCCATTTCGACTTCATGTATAATTGGAATGATACAAAATATCGTTCCATTGCATGATAAATGAATCGTTCGATTGGAACAATCCAAAATATTATTCTAATCGAACAATTTAAACATTGTTTGATAGAATAATCAAAATATCATTCCATCGAACGATAAATGAATCGTTAGATTGGAACGATCCAAAATATCGTTCCATTGAACGATTTAAGCATCGTTCGATTGGAACGATCAAAATATCATTCCATCAAACGATAAACAAATCGTTAGATTGGAACGATACAAAATATCATTCCATCGAACAATATTTTAGATCATTCCAATCGAACGATGCTTAAATCGTTTGATGAAAAAATATTTTTCCAATCAAGTAAATGTTGCAACTAATCAACAAATTAATACATGTTGCAACAAATTAATAAATTTTTCAAATGTTGCAACTATGTTGCAACATATGTTATAATAGTGATATGTTGCAACATATTCATAAAGGCTACCATCTTTAATTTATACTCAGCAGAAAAGTGATCAGCTGATTTAAGTTTTTTCCAATTAAAATGTTTTCAAACATTACTTTGTGTTCTACCATTATTATTTTAAATTGAGTTGAGTTTTTTGGTTGTTTTGAAGTTGTTGGAGATAGAGAAATTTGTAAAAGTTTCCTCTCAGAAGATATTTGCTCATTTGTTTAAATATGTGGTAATAATTTTTTTTTACCTTTGTTTCTTTTTTTTACTAACACCTTTTGTTTTTCTTATCATTTTTTAGAAAAAAAATAATTAAAAAAAATGTGCAATTTAGAAAATAATGTTTTTCGCATTGTGAAACTTGTTGCGAAAAAGGATTTATTATACTTTGTTAAATTTATTGAAATTTAAAATGACTGCCTAGTCTTTACCGCTTAAAAAAAGATTTTATGGCATTGATTATTAATTAAATTAGTAGTATTATTTGACAAAGCATATGTTTAGCTTGATTATTATAATTATTAACTAAATTTAATTTCACATTATTTTCACATTTACGTCACGAATTTCAGTTTTGTAATACAGTGAACTCTTGATATAATGAATTCTAGGATCTGGATATCAACTTCGTTATAAGCTTATAATGAATTTTTTAAAGAATTTAATTGGCTAGTTCACTATAGTAAAGGTAATTTTAATATATTTGATTTAAAAATTCGCTATATCAAGAGTTCGCTATATCAAGGTTTGATTGTACTATTCAGAAATTAAAAAAAATGAAATGTTTCACCATTCAGAAATAGGTTTCAGCCGGTATTATTATGCATCACTTAAGGATTTAGGATTAGAATAATATCTGGTTAGGCGATAATATATTATATTGTGATATATAATATTTTTTTGATTCTTTAGGTCTTATCAGGATCTATTTGGATTATAGAAACCTTTGCTTCTTTATTCATCCTTTTCTCACCTCTCAAAAAGATAGAACTATCTATAAAAAAAAAGATGGAACAGCGCCAATGTCTGAAAATGAAGTATATGAGAGTCAGATACAATCCCTAAAATGCAATTTATATCATAGTGAGCTAAAGATATCTCAATTATATAAAATAAAAGAGATCTTAGAGTGTAAAATATCTGATCTTAAAAGCCAGATAATAGTGTTAGAGATAAAAATTATAATCTGAAAAAAATTGCAGAGTGTAGATTGCTATTTATAACTTTTTGAAAAAATCAGATATCAGAAGAATTATCTAAACTTTATGAAAAGATATTTCGGCTAAAAAATAGAATTAGTGATCTTATCATAGTCTCATTAAATATATTTTTAATATTATTAACAAGAGATTCTTCATCGTTCTCATCATCCTCTTTATCATCAAGGTAATCAGATCATAATCAACCTTTATTGAGCAATATAGCTTCTAGTTCATCAGATACATCAGAAATACAAGACCATACATATGGAATAGATGAATGTGAAAAAATTAATTATCATGCTACTATTTAAGTAAACTGTTTAAAACAAGTAGGACGTACTGCTGATAATAAAATAAATTTATGCAAAGTTTGAGATTGGTTAAAAAATCTTGAAGACAATTTTTTACAAGCTGAAAGAACAAGAGCTGAGCGTGATAGAGAATTATAAGATACCCAGAATGCTTTGGAAGACGCAGAGATCCTAAATGGAATATTACAAGAAGATCTTGCTAGAATAACAGACAAGCCTTAATCACTTTCTGGCGGCTCTTCTAGTGAGAGAGTTTCTATTGAAACATTATAAGAAGAATTTGATCAATCTATTAGGTATCATCGCAATTTGAGTAAGTAACTTGATGATGATTTATCAGCTAGTATTCCATCTTTAATACTACCTCCAGTAAAGCCAGAGAAAAACTTATCTCTTTAAGAGATTTACTGATTATTAGAGAAAAGGTATGAGAAAACTTTAAAGGCTATAGGCCTTGCTAATATTATAGAAAAAAGGTTCAAGAATTAACATAAGTTATATATGGTAGAAGTCCTTCTCCTTCTCCTGAAATATCAAGTTCTCGTTTAGAATTTGATGATGAGATTTTAGGTGATTTAAGGGGTATTACAGATATGAAGGAAGATTCTATGCCAGATTTCCCATCCTATGATGAAGATATAGGAGTTATTAATGATCAGCTAGAAGAGAAGAAAGCTAGATTACTTTAAAAAAATACTTACCTTATTTTTATTTCTCGATTTCAGATCCACAAAGCTAGGACAGCACAAGATTTATGGGTTAAAATAAGGAAAGATAATTGACAACTAAAAGCTCAAATGCATGAATGTTAAAGTGATAGGGAGGTACTAAAATGTAATTAAGATCAGCTTTTTGATAGATATGAGAAGTGAAAAAATAAATACATGAAGAACGTCAAATAATATTTAATTTACAGGGAAAAATTTTAGCATTATAGAATAATCAACTAATTATATTAGGAATAGTAGAATACAGACCCCCAATATTTTATGGTTATTCTGAAAAGAATTCAGAAGATTGACTTAGAGACATGCAAAGATATATAATAGCTAGTCAAATAAATATTACACCTAATGCTGGTCAAACTTCTAGAAGAGAAGAGGCATTTGGATTAATAGTATTATGCCTTGCAGATAATGCATTAAATTGGTATTTAACTTGCATCAGAGGTAAAAATTGGAGATGCAATAATCTTTTAGACAACTTGGGAGTACTTACTTTAACTGCTGTACAAGCAATAAATGTCAGAAATAGTGGTAATCAAATTGGTGGTTTGAATACTGCTAGAGAATTCCAAAGTAAAGCAGCCGCTGAAATTAGTAGAATTGGAGTAGAAGTCGCAACAGGTGCTGATATTATTCTGGATAGAACATAGATGAAAATTGGTCTATAACTGATAGCAAACCCGTAAATGATACACCAGTAGCACCTAATGCTAGAGGTGGTTTTCCTGCTATTACTATTGCTTCTGTTATTAAGTTTGGTCAACTTCTATACCTGTTTAAAACCAATTATACAACAGTTGAACATTTAAAACAAATGGTAGTTTTTGGTTAACTTATGCAAAGCAATTTGTTAGTTGAGCAATTCTTCTCTACTAGAATTAAAAAGATTGGTAAATTAGCTGATGTGATTCCTGAATAGTAAAAAGAGCAATTTATTCATGATCTGTCTCCGTTGAATCAATATAATCTTTGAATGATGACCAAATTTTATGATACACAGGATAATATTACAAAAGCTTTAGCTAAAGTGGAAAAATTTACATTATCTTAAAAGAATGCACTATCTTCTTTTCCAATTTTTCTGGTGGCTAATCTATATGCAGATACTAACAGATCAAGAATAACTAAAAATAAAATTGAGAGCTTGGTAAAAAATACAATAGCATCCTCAGAACCTCAACAGTCTCAATGGTCTCAACAAGTGACTTTATCGCAAATTCTAACCACAATTTACAAGAACGCATAAAAATTAACAAAATAAGAATATAGGCAGATTTTTATCATAAATTATGGAAGAAACCCAGAATTTGTTCCTGTTCCTAATCCTACTTTGCCGTCAAAGCCAAATAAAAAGGTTGAGGCTGATTCTAATGATGAATTTTCTGAACTCACAAAAAGGCAGTTAAAGTTACATGTGGCTAAAACCATTAAAAAGGCTGTAAAAATACAACATAAATGTTCTATCTGTGGTAAGACTAGGCATAATTCTCGCAAATGCTTTCAGGAAGAAGAAATAGAAAAACAAAAGTCTAAAAAAGGTAAGGTTAATCTCGCTACTTTAGATCTGATCTCAGATTTGAATTTAGATTCTTCTTATGATATCTCATCTAGTGATAGTTCTGATTCTGATTCAAGTTCTTCTAATTCTTCTAATTCTAAAGGTGAACTTAATGTTAATATAGCTAAGATAAAAAAAAGTAAAGCAGAAGTCTAGCTCTAAAAAATCTAGTTTTAAGAAATCCTTGTCTAAGAAACATTCTAAGAAAATAAACAAGTCCAATAGTATAACACCTTTAGCTAAATCTGCTAAACAAGTTGGTAAAGTAGATTCTGAGAAGCCAATAAATAGATCTGGTAAGGCTAAATGAAGCACTCTGAAAGAAACTATTCGTAAAATTTTTCAAAGTCTTCAAAGTGAACTTAAATTAATTTTTCCTGTATTGATTTCTCAAGACTCTGTTTCTGATTCCAATAAAGTTGATATACCAAAACAAGTGCCTTCTATTCAGAAAATAGAGTTTCAGTGCGATAAGGCTCCAATTACCAAAGACATTTATCAAACCTAGAGGAGGAAGAATTTTTGGATGATCCTATAGAAATAAACTTTGTTTAAAGAAAAGAATCTGCCACAGATGTTATCACTATTAAATGTAAAATTAAGCATCTAGTGATTCTGGTGGGCACAGTCGATTCTAATACTAATTTTCCAATTATGTCTCAAGATATCCCTAAATGATCAAAGCTAGAAATTGATACAAAAGTAAGACATGATCTTAGAGGTATTGCTACTACTACAAAATCCCTCAGAATTGTTAGAAATATCTCAGTAAATTTTGCTACTGGCATAGCATTGTGTTAGATCCTCAAATCATGTGCTCTAAAATCAGCTAAAATTATGTTATAGTGTCAGCTGAAATTAATAGTGAATTTGACTATATCACCTAACTGCAATATGATTTTTACAATCAATATCAGTCTATCATCTTGGTGACAAAAAAGACCACAATACATTGAAAACAAGCAGATATCTAGAAGGTAATAAAAGATCATAGAGCAATGAAAACAAATAGATAGATAGCTATAAGAAAATAAAAAGATCACAGAATGGTGAAATCATATAAATAATATCTTGATAATAAGAAGGTTACAGAAGATAAGTAAGTATCACTATATGCATAAGTAGGTAACATTATGATGTAAGTAGATGTCACTATATATATATAGTGACATTAAGGTTGCTTGTCTAAACTTATTTTAGATTTGGCAAAATGGTAAAACCTTTAGTTTCACTAAATTTTTACTAAGTGTTTGATATAGTTTCGCCATTTTTATAAGCTTTGATATAGTTCTACCTTTTTTCAAATTTCGCAAATTTTTAATAAGGTTTTAATATAATTTAACCAAGTTTTACTTTTACTATTTAGACGTCTGTCTAAACTCTTGATTTTGTCCAGCAACCTTAAGTGACATCTTCTGTATCTCACTCATATTCAGTTAGTATAATAAATAAATCTTTAATTAAAATATATTACTTTTGATATTTGTGCACATTTAATTTCTTTTAGTATTATTCAAATATTTAAAGAAGAAAAAAAGCAAACAAAGTTTAATAATGATTTAATATGCTGTAAATAACAAAAAAGTTTAATCTAAATGATGATTATTTTTAATTTGTATATTAATATTATTATTATACAGTTTTGCTTAATAATGATATAATGTGATATTTCATATCACATCATACCATTATAAAGCATATCTATGCAATAACATACAATTATTTTATATTTTATAATAATAAAAAATTTTATTATTTATTTGATTGATTTTTAAAAAATGATAAGAGGTAAATTACTAACTTAAACATTCTATTGTAAAAAGGTTATTAGTTATTATATAAAGATTTATATTAGAATTAATTTAAATTTTAAATTTAAATAAAAATTCTTATTTTTAAAAATATATTATTAAAAATAAAAATATAAAATATTTTGTAAATATTTTGTAAAAAGGAGAAAACTTTAAAAAATTAAATTTTTTCTATTACATACTAAATATGAATTTTTTAATAAAATAACTAATTTTTGAATTTTTGATCTTTTTTCTTTTTTTATTATAATAAAGATATATTTGAACAAATTTGTAAAAATTTAAAAAAAACTTAGTTAACTTATAGTTTTAGCTAAATAAATATTTTAGTATATATTAAACTTGTAATAAATTTAAAATATTTAAATTTTAATTTTTTATAAATGTAATATTTTTTTTTTTTAAGAAGTAAAAAATTTTATTGTTTTAAAATTGAAAAAAATATATTTTAATTTAAATATTTTTATTTATTAATTTAAAAGAATATTAAATTTTTATTAATAAAAATTAATGATAAAAGATAATATTTTAATGAAAATATAAATAATAAATTATTTTAAAATTAGTTTTAATAGAAAATATAAATGTATTTACAAAAATAATTGTTATACATTATAAGAAAATAAATATAAAGTAAATTAATAATATTAATTAATATCATATAGAAATTATTTTTCATTTTATATTAATATTCTTTTATTAATCATAAAATTGATTTCTCTTCTTAATAAAAATTATTTTCTTAAATAAGGTTTAAGTATTTAAGTATTGAATATTATTTATTTATTTCTTTATTTTATTTATTGTAATTTATATAGCAGATCTAACTTAAACCAACTTCATATTAAGTATTTATGATTACACTGTAAAAGATTTTGATTTCTAAAATTCTTAATAAAACAAAAAATTCACATTGTTGGATTTTATTATAATATGTTTCATTCGATAAGAATTATAATAAACGAATTGAAAATAAAAATACAGCTTTAAAAGATAATTTTTTCTGATAAAATATTTACATTAGTAATATACATTTTTAAATTTATTAATTTATTATTAATCATCTAAAAAAATTTTTTTTTTTTAATTTACTTATTGATTACTCGAAAAGTAAAATAATTTAACTTTTTAATTTTTAATTGGCACTTCCAAAGCAGTCAAGACTTTATCCTTAATCGTCGTACCCTATGATTTTTACGATCTTTACTTGAAAAGGGTATTTATATGGGCCCTTTGCCATAGAAAGGGGGAAAACCAAATATGTATTTTCAGGCCGAGATTTTATCATTAATTCTTAAATTTCCCCGAAATTTCCTCTTTATATTGTCAAAAGGTCCCCATTGCATGAGATATATATTTATATTTAAAAAAGGAAAAATTAGTTTCTCGTCAAAAAAAAATTAAAATTGGTATAACTACTTGTTAGACGAGAGAAGAAAAAAAATCCGAACCACCATAACAGGTCAATAAGATGGATTTACCATTTAAGAACTGTGTGATTAAGAAAGATGAACCGATTGATTATGAACATGATGATGTGTTCTTTTGAATTTTTTTTTTTTTTTTTTTTTTTAGCACCAATCGCGAACTTTCCATAAAAATGATATCCTTTTAGATAACAGAATCTTGTCCTGAAACATGTTTTTATAAAGTAAATCATGCGATTATAGATAAGTCATTATGTAACGAAAAAGAAAAATGCTTGAATCATGAACCATTGTTGGCGTTGTTTTATTTACATAATCTTTTACATAAAATTTTCTTATTCATCATACAAAATTCCAATGAAACATAATCAATGATATCAACGGGATCTATTTTAAAGATAATATGTAAATCAACGAAATATTAAATGTTTTATAAGAATGGATAACATCATTTTTTATTTATCTTGTATAAAAAAAAGGTTCATTCAATGAATGCATGGGAGTGCGTAAACCACATAAATTATTTCTAATTGAAGGTCCATATTTTTTTTTTTTTTAAAAAAAAAAGGAGAGTGAGAAAGAGAGCATCGACCTACATACCTTTACAGGAGGGTGGGTGATAAAGAGCAGATGACCATACGGAAACACCGAATTGGGACATCACCAATCTAACCAAAATACGCGCACAGAACAAACTTTTTTTATTTTATTTTATTATATTTTATTTTTCTTTTTTTTCCCTTACCAAATACATAAACATAAAACGAATACGCGATTTTTTTAAATAAGTAGAATTTGGTCTCAATAAGACAAAACCTTCCTCCCCTTTCATTTTTTTTTATTATTCATTTTGGTTTCAGCCGATCGGAATGAACCCTCTTTTGGAAAAAAAATCTCCCGGTTATAATTGTCTTAAATTGTCTTAAATTGTTATTTGTAGAAAGGTTTTCTGAACATCATCATTTCGATCAGAACTCCTTTTATTTTGATTTTAACTAGTTTATATATGGTATAAAGTAAAGATGTGATATATATTTAATGTATGTTACTGTATAATGCTGTACGTTATTGTTGAAATCGGTTGATTCTCAAATGGATCAATTTCGGATGTTCATTCGCAAAATTAGGATGTTGGAGGAAATCCGGTTCAACGCCTCGTGACCCATTTATTTGTGAATGCTATTAGTGTCGTTACATATTTTAATAATTTCATTTTAGTTGTTGATTATAGGTTTTTATGTTTTTTAAAAAAAAGAAAAGTAAAAAAAAAAAAAAAAAATGGAAGATGAAAAAGTTCGGAGTTCTCGGAACGAAAATCGCTTAAAAAAAAACTTTTGATAAATGCAAATCGAGTAAATCCATGTATCACATCCTTATTATTTAATAAATAATAAATTTATATTTTTTTTTCGCGTTGTTTACCCATAGTTTCAAAAAAAAGAGATTTGTTGTGAACCAATCAAAGCGATAAGATTAAATGATTTTTAAATGATTCATATGACACAACGTATAACATGAAACAATTAAAGATTTACTTATCACACACAATTTTTCGTTATCACAAGAGTTAAACCCCATAAAGGGATTATGACAGATTCGAAAAATGACACGGGCCCCTTTTGTTTGGATCTGCGGTCGAAAGTTTAAAAAAAGAAAGGGACTTCAATCCCAAAATCATTTGTCATGAATCACGATGTGCGACGTGTTGTGGCTCGCCATCTCGTTACTAAAAAGAAAATTAATTTCATGTAACGTGTGCCCCAACAACATCATTCGAATTTCCGGCGACCTTCCTTCCGCGGAGAATTGGCGTTAACTCTTACGAAAGTTTCCACCAGTCCTTTGGAATTTCCCCCTCCCCCCCAAAAAAGGTGCGGAGAAGATTCCGGACAATCGTCAATGAACCCTTAACTTTGTATACATACCTTTTCTTGGCACTTGACTTGGCAACGGCATAATGTTTATCAGGTGGTTAAAAAAAGGCGTAATCTTTTTTTTTGTCAAAATAAAATAAAAAAAAAAGGTTTTGATAAATTTGTTGCATATTTTCCATATTAACAACCAATTATAGTTACATCGATCATCCATCGCGACCTGAAACCTTCACAGTGATAAAAGTCACAAAAACGAAGATCAAAAAGAAAAAAAGAAAGAGTCTTTTATCAGATTTCCTATCTAAAAAAGATTAACCAATTTAGTAACCAATACAAAGATGTACCCACGCGGTTGTTCCCTAAACTTATTTTCTCCACATCAGGCAGGCAACACATGCACATACACAATAATTATATTTAAATTCTCCGTTGAATAGAAAAAAAATAAATAAAATAATAATAATAAGAATAATAATAATAAAAATAAAATAACAGGGGACACATGAAAAAAAAATGGGTGACTGTTTCAGAATCTTGAAAATCCCAAAATTTTCATTCAACGAATGTGAACAAAAAAGCAAAGTACAGTGTGTCGCACACAATATTGAAGATTATAAAAAGAACTATTGTTTAAAAAAAAGGGTGATAATTATGCAAAGGACCGAGCATATCATTAAAAGAAACAAAAAACTGTAGGTTATTATTAACACGCATGATGCTGGTGAACGGATGCATGTCGGAATTTTTCTAAGTCGCCTAAACCTTTTTTGCTGCGGATTACTCGAAAAAATGGTCGATAATAATAATGCATGAAATTGGGCACATACATCATCTTTTTTTATGGTCGACTATGGGCCCATTTGTATCTTTTTATCACTTTATCATCTAAATATAAACTTCCGCCTAATCTTAATTCTGAATAGAGGCGCCACACTGCATGACATGAAAATTTTCATCATATCCAATGCTCTATACAAATCCAATTAAACCATAAACTTAAAAAAGAGAGCATTTTTTCTTTTTCTCCATTTTTCCAAAACAAGTTACATTGATCATACGCCAAACGAAATCATTCTTTTATATGCGACCTCTTTTTTTTATTTAAAAAAAAACGAATAACTTTCGGATACATATATATATTTTGGTCACCAGATATTGTACGGGTGTGATACCAGATCCTGTAACACTGTGATACTGTCAGATCTGAGATTGAGTTGTTCACCTTTCTTTATTTTCTTAGCACCGTGATACAAGTCATCAAGAAGGAATAAAATTGACGAATTATTTATCGTTACATGCGGTTCCCAATTTCTTCTTATTTTCTTTAGGAAATAAAGGTTATAATTGCCAAGTTGCCTTTTTTTCTTTTTATCTTCCAAGATTCTAACCATCCTAACCTAAAAAGAAAAAATGCATTTTCC
The DNA here is from genome assembly GCA_946474995.1 of Funneliformis geosporum. Lineage (NCBI taxonomy): Eukaryota > Fungi > Glomeromycota > Glomeromycetes > Glomerales > Glomeraceae > Funneliformis > Funneliformis geosporum. Next base: position 10,938 of record CAMKVN010002953.1, read on the forward strand.
ATTTTAATTTGTAAGTGACATAATTCTGTGTGGCCAATAAAATCCTTTAAGATTACTGCGGGGTGATATTTCAAGAAAAACCCGTTATATTTTTTCTTTTTGACCTTATCGATAGAAAGAAATCTTTTGATAGTTATAAAAAAAGGAGAGTCCTTTTCATTCCAAATTGAAGCATGAATTTGGATTTGTTATTACGCCTAATATAATAAAAAGAATTTAATTTATTTTGTGTAATATTATTCAATTAAAATTGTCCAATACAAGAAACAAAGAAAAAAAATTTTTTTATTTATTTTGATCGTGATTTTACCAAATGTTATTCAACGCGTCCATATTTTAAAGAACAATTTTTATTTTTTTTTTTATGCAAAAGTATTATATCAAAACCTTCTGAGAATAATTTTTTTTCTTTTTTTTTACCGATTGTTTCAAAAGAATTTGCAAATTAACGTCTAAAATTGGACTAATTCCAAAAGAATGAGAAAAAGAAATTGTGGTACAAATATAAATTAACGAATATAAAATTGCGAAACAAGTAAAACCTTCCCCGACTTTTTGATGTTTCAAACCGTAAAAAAAGGAAAAATCTGGTCAGATCAAGTAATACTTGGGAGATTAGAAGACAATGTACTTCATGTACATGTTTTTACGCCCAACTTTATGAATCATAAACAAATAAAGATGAATATCAGGAAAAAAGTAAATAAATCAACAAAAAAAGAAAAAACAAAACGCCAATTAAACATTAAAAGAAGGATTAAGGTGATTGAAAAAAAAAATCTCTTCAAAACAATGAAACAAAAAAAAAAAGA
>CAMKVN010002954.1:0-11742 GCA_946474995.1 Funneliformis geosporum
TCATCACCGTCATAACCTAACTCAAGTCGCCGGGGGTTCTTTGATATAATTATATCAAAGAACCCCCGGCGACTTCTTGAATCTTTTTTTCCACAGTATTAGCAAGGCCTATAGCCTTTAAAGTTTTTTCATGCTCTTTCTCTAATAATTGATGAATCTCTTGGGGAGATAAGTTTTCTTCTAGTTCTACTGAAGGCAATGATGTACATTTTCAATGTTCCAAACATTTTTAGACTGTCTTACACTATGTTCCAAAATGTCCTACATTAAGTCCCAATATCTCAGACCATGTCCCAAAAATGTCCTATGACAACACTGACTGGAGGTAGTATTAAAGATGAAATACTAGCTGATAAATCATCATCAAGTTGCTTACTCAAATTGCGATAATGTTCAATAAATCGATCGAATTCTTTTTGTAATGTTCCAATAGAAACTCTCTTACTAGAGGAGCCACCAGAAAGTGACTGAGGTTTTTCTGTTATTCTAGTAAGATTCTCTTATAATATCCTATTTAGGGATTCTGCATTTTCTAAAGCATTCTGGGTATCTTGTAATTCACTATCATGCTCAGCTATTATTCTTCAGCTTATAAAAGATTATCTTCAAGATTTTTTAACTAATCCCGAACTCTGCGTAAATTTATTTCATTATAAGCAGTACATCCTACTCGTTTTAAACGGTTTACCCAGATAGTAATATGATAATTAATTTTTTCACATTCATCTATTTCATATGTATGGTCTTGTATTCCTAATACATCTGATGAACCAGAAGCTATATTGTTCGATAAAGGCTGATTATGATCTGATTGTCTTGATGATGAGAATGACTAGGACGATGAAAAATCTCTTGTTAATGGTATTGAAGGGATCCTTCTAGGATCAGGTATATTACTCGATAAGGTCATAATAAGATCACTAATCTTATTTTTTAGCCAAAATATCTCTTCATGAAACTTAGATAATTCTTTCGATATCTGATCTTTTCGAAAAGTTATAAATAGCAATCTATACTCTGCAATCTTTTCCAGATTATGGATTTTTATCTCTAACGCCGTTATTTGGCTTTTAAGATCAGATATCTCCCACTCTGAGATCTCTTTTATTTTATATAATCGAGATATCTCTAGCTTATTATGATATAAATCGCATTTTAGGAATTGTATCTGACTCCCATATACTTCATTTTCAGACATCAGTGCTGTTCTATCTTTTTGAAAGATGAGAAAAGGATGAGTAAAGAAGCAAGAGTTCTTATAATCTAAATAGATCCAGATAAAACTCAGAGAATCAAAAAAATATTATATTACGTGATATATATTATCACCCAACTGGGTATTATTCTAATCCTAAATCCTTAAGAGATGCATGTAAAAAAGAAGGGCATCGTTTCTGCCTAAAAGAATGCCAGGATTTTTTAGAATGGCAACATATATACCAAATACATAAAACTCCTCCGAAGAATATTCCTAGATGTAGCTATAGCCGAATAACCCGCCCAAATTGCGTACACCAATGTGATTTGCTATTCCTTACACATGATTATTATAAGCGTAAAAAATATATAGCAGTACTTAATATAATAGACTGCGCTTCCCGATATAAGGCTTCTATTCCACTCACGTCAAAGAAGAGTTCAGAAGTTGCTAGAGCATTCAGAAAAAAATATGATGATCCTAATAATCCACTTGTATGGCCAGAGCTTCTACAATGTGATGGGGGTCGTGAATTTATGGGAAAGACTTCTCAATTGATGAAGAAGCATAATGTTACCATTCGAGTGATTGGTGCATATTCTCATCAAGGAGTAGCTTTTGCAGAATGTTTTAACAAGACACTCACAAAAATACTCTATAAAATCCAAGATGCTATTGAATCTATATATCCCAATTCGAAATTAATAAAAGCATGGGTTAGACATTTGCCTATTATTATCGATTATCTAAATAATTATCCTACACATCTCATTCAAGAACCAAGGACTAAGAAATGGGATTTTGCACCTATAAAAGCTATCATGTTAGAAAAAGTAGAATCGAGACCATTCACAAAATATAAGCGTCCAGTTGGAAAAGATGAAATAACCCTTATATGTGGTTAGTTTTCATCGAAGAGCTTGAATGTCTTTGCCTGATCATAAAGCTGTACTCTTTTTCAAAAATTAACTATAGTATAGTTTTGCGCTGAGAAGGTATGGTTGTCTGGCGAATGTCGAAGGGCTTGGCTGGCAATAGTCATAGCCTCTGATAAATTCTTCACACTATGCGAAATGATCGCAAATACTGCTTCTAATTTGCGCAAATAGCTAGGAAGGAGTGGTTTACCAGTTTCAGGAATAAATCTATCCTTTTTCAGAAATATATTAAACCATTTAACTCCTCATACTCCTGGATCCCTCAACTGTCTGAAAGATATTGCTTTCTGAATCCATATAAGAAGAAGTTTAGCCTGCATTTTATCTCTTTCTAATGATCTAAATATCCAAGGAATATTCTGCTGATCTCAGTTTTTTGAATATCCAGTTACACTTCCATTAGAAATGCGCAAGTTTTTAATTTCAGCAGGACAGATGCAAAGCATTATCATTACATCAGCGAATGCTTATAAATCAGGAACATTGAATATATCATATCCATCCAATCTTTCCTTAACTGATTCTAGCGAGAAGTAGTCAGGAAAATCGATCCCTTCATTTTCACATTACTCTCTACGTTCCTTTTGGATTTTATTAGATGAACAGGTTATCTCTCGAATCAATGTAGCTGAGACAATTTTTTTGGAGGCTTCAAGGTTTCGCAACTCACTTCAAAGCCTAGAGATTCAGGATGAAGCAGCACTAGTATTAGAGGCAGATTTAGCTAAGGCTTTAGCTATAAATACTACATCTTTTTCGCTAAGATTATCCTGGGTAATTTGCTAAGCTATCATTTCGACAGTTTTTCTGTCTGGGATGATTTCAGACACTTGGCATATATTAACTTCTCCTGCTTCACCTCCCCTTCTTTGGGAATTACTCGACTTCTACTTTGACAAATTCTCTGATCAGGAACTAATATAAATGCCTGCTCTTTGCTAAAATTATATCCTTTTTGAAAGTGCTGTCGACCCTTGTCTCTTTTCACTTTATCTATCAAAAGCTCGAGTAATGCTGAAGCGTGCTGGTTAAGTTCATCATTACCCATCTCTTTATTAAATTTGTGGTCTGCAACGTACTTTGTTACAATCACGGACATGATAATGTGGATATGAAGTAACTAGTAGATTATGTGTAACTATTAGGTTATACTATACATAAAAAAGTTCAATTTAAAAAATATTCCTAATAATTTACTACGTGATCCCTCTAGAACCCGTTCATGGTTGGTGAGGTCAGATGAGCGAAAAAATATACAGTGAACTCTTGATATAACGAATTCTAGGATCTGAATATCAACTTTGTTATAAGCTTATAACGAATTTTTTAAAGAATTTAATTGGCTAGTTCACTATAGTAAAGGTAATTTTAATATATTTGATTTAAAAATTCGCTATATCAAGGGTTCGCTATATCAAGGTTTGACTGTACTTGCCAATTCTAAAACTTAGTCATGAAAGAATACTGAAGTCAACAGAAACCTGAATTAACCGAAGTCTCTCCCAAAACTCAATAAAGATTGAGCTAAATCTTGCTGCTACTCAATTGATTACGTGTTTCAGTCTGCCTAACCATTAGTTGGATAATAATATACTCAAATTTATTGATAGATAATTCATTCTTATTTATCTCTTTATACTCATCTTCCATTTTATTATAAGGATTTGTATCATTTGGTAAAATTCCTGTTTTATTTTAGCAGTTAAATATAGTTTGAGAAAGAACTTAATTCCAGGTTTTTGATAACTTAAAACTATTTATAATACATTTATCACATAGTTGAAGATGCGCAGTGATATTAGGAGATAAAAATTCAATTTTTATATTAGTTAATTTCACATCTTCATATAAAGCATAAACAAGAAGAATTTTATTTCTTTTAATCTCATTGTTGTATTTAGCTGATGAATTCAAACATTTCAGATAGAAACCTGTATCTAAGCTGTTAAATTCCAGTAATATTCCATTGGCAAAAATATTTAGATAAATTTTTTAAAGCAAGGATTTTTATATTTATAGATGAATACTAGTTAGAGATTTTCTGTATCAGTTACATTAAAATAAAGAAAAATTGTTATATGCTCTTTTAATTGTTTTCTTCCAGATACAGGTTTATTAAAGATCATTCTTTTGGGTTTTATTTTCTAATACAAACTAGTTTCATCACAATTGAAAACATCTTCAAGACTATAATCATGAATCAAATCTTAAAGTTTTTCCTAAATTCATCAAGTTGATCAAAAGGTACGCTTACAGCTTCTTCTTGATTTAAATAACAAAAAGATTATTTAAATTGTCAATTCAATCATTACTTTTTTTAAAATTTTCAATTTTATATAGAGAAGCAAATGCCTTAGCTTTCTCATATAAAACTTGATTACTAATATCAATACTATTTTCTAAAGCCTTTAATACCTATAATGTAAAAGCTTCTTCAATTTCTAGAAAATTCATTTTGATTTGTCTTTTTTCTTGAGTTTCAGAGATCAGGTTCAAGCTATTTTTATGATTTTTTTAATGTATCACTAATATATTTTTCACTAATATTATATATTAAAGCTAATTCTTTATTTTTTATAGAAGATTCTATGATTTTTCTAAAACATATTTCATGTTTTTAGGTAAAAGTTAATGATGTTATTTTGGTAAAGTATTATTTTGACTTTTGACTTTTTTTTGAAAAATTTTATTTCATGCATTTTTAGTTTTCATAGTAGCATATGAAAAAAAATTGATCAGAATTCTAACTTTTAAAAATAAATGTGAATTGATTTTATTTTATTCATATGATCAAAATTTATATAACATTTTAAAAATTCAGTATAGTGAAAATTTTATTATATTAAAGGTCATATTATTATACTTATTCTGATATGCAAGTTTGAGTTACGAATTAGAAAAATTTATAATAAAATTTGTTATATTAAGTATTATCAATTATAAAATAATTTGCTTTAGAACTTTTCTTCATTATAGTAAGTTTTTCTCTATAAAAAAAATTGCTATAAAAAGGGTGAACTGTATTTGATTTGATTTGATTTAATTAAATATTCAATTTAATTCAATTTAATAAAATATTTGATCTGATATAATTGAATATAATTTGATTTGAAAAATCAAATTAAGTTTAATATTTGATTTAATTAAATTTTGAGGAACCCTAATAGTTACAGATAATTAGCCTAATATAATTAAATGAATATAATTATTATATGAAAATCATATTTATAATATATAATATCAGCCCTATATAATGTATATATTATAACTATCAATTCAGAATGAATTGAAATAATGAATATAAAGTTATTTGTTATCATGTCAAAAGCTTACAAGCTTTTTTATTTTTCAAAATAAATATAATATTTACATAAAATGTAAAATGAATTATTAAAAACTGAAAGTTTTCAAGATATTATTACTAATATAAAAACTAGGTAAAACTCTACTTATTTAAACTGAAAACATATTTTAGAATTACATAGTATAATAAGATTTGTTTCAACTTCTTTACTTGTAATATCAGATAATATATCAAAAAAGAAAGGTAAAAAACTAAAAAGATTATGCTTAATTATTAATAAAAAAGAATTATCTATATATTTATTTTAATTTTAAGTCTTAAATAATTTTTTTTAGTATTTTAATAAATAATTATTATAATAAATTTTTTAGAAACTTAATTTTAAAATTAAATTATTTTAAAAAGCTTTTAAATAGCTTAAAATCTATGTTAATAAAGTTGATAAAATATATATTAAACTATATATTTTATATAGTAATAATTAAGGTTACTTGTCTAAACTCATTTGGATTTAACTAAATGTCTAAACCTTTAGTTTCGCTAAATTTTTACTAAGTATTTGATATAGTTTTACCATTTTTATATTTTGATATAGTTTTATCTTTTTCTGAATTTCGCAGATTTTTTAATAAAGTTTTAATATAATTTAACCAAGTTTTACTTTTACCATTTAGACATCTGTCTAAACTCTAGATTTCATTCAGCAACCTTAGTAATAAAATTGCTAAAATTAATATTTAATATTTTATAAAGAAATTAATACTTTTTTTTAATTTTGCAAGCAAATTTTCCTACTATACAATCTAAAGGATAACTATTTTATAATTTTGGATTATTTATAATTTTTAAGTTTATATTTAGTCATATTTAACTGCAATTAAGGTTATTATATAAAATCTAGAATTTAATCAGATATCTAAATTATAAAGGTAAAACTTGGTTAAATTATATTAAAATTTATTAAAAAATCTGTGAAATTCAGAAAAAAGGTAAAATTAATTAAAAATTGTAAATTATATCAAAATTTTAATAAAAATTTAGCAAATTAAAGGTTTAGCAATTAGCCAAATTTTAAATAATTTTAAATAATTAACCTTAGTTACAATATTTTATAATACTTTTATTATAAATATTTTTAGCTATATTTAATTGTATTTAATCTTAATTTATTAGTAATCTAGAAATTATAAAATTAGTTATAATATAATTTTTATATAAAATTGAATAATCTATTTATTTAAAAGGTTTAATATATACTAATTTATAAGTCTAATTTATATATATAAGTGATATGCTATTAAAATTGAGATACAAGACACAGTAAATCATATGATCCATACCTTAGCATATCACTAACTTTACTGAAACTCCTGATTTAGCAGTTTTAATGCTGCTAGCATGTAATCATCATGCGACATCATGGTTACGTGCTTGTAGTAATTATTTTATTTATATCAGCAGATTACTACCTAATCATTTCACGTCAGCTATATAAACGTGATGAAGTACTTTAATTTTTCTATTTTTGTCTATTTTTTCATTTTTTTTTATTATAGAACTTAAAATCGAATAAATAAAGTCACTTCTAAAGATGGTATAGCAATTGATTTCAAATTTACAAAATGTTGCAACATATTAATTACAGTTCCCATCTTTAGTCACTTCCTATCAGCGATGAAATTAATATTTCAATTCTTTTTTTTTTTGATAAAATTTAAAAATGTAAAAGTATAAAATCTAATAAAATAAAATAAAGTATACAAGTTAAAACTATCAAATATAGAATACAATAAAAATAAATTAAAGTGTAAAAGTTAAAATTATTGAATAAAAATAATAAAATTTATTTGTTCACGTGAATTATTAAAATTAAGTTCGCTGTTCACTATTATCATTTGCCGTAATAAAATGTTCTTATCGCATTAAAAAGTAAAATATTCATTTGGCACAGTGAATCTTCTTATCGCATTAAATCAAGAGCCTTAATTGTTTGACACAGTAAAACTGCATTAAAATCACAAAGCATAGATAATAATGAATAAAATATGACTAGATGAATATTAAAAATTAATGAATAAATAAAGTAAAATTTCTAATATCTAATAGAATGCAATTTAAAATTTCTAATGATATTTGCCTGAATAAGAAACATAAAAAAACATGAGAGATTTTTTTTAGTCTAACAATCATTTTCCTTTTGTATTATAACAAAAGTTTCGTAGCAACATTTTTGCCAGATCTATTCGGTACTTTAAAGTCTATCATAATATTAACGAATTTCTTAATAGCCTTGACATTATATGCTGTATAATGTACTTTAAATGCCTTCCTGACAAATAATACAAGCCGCTTCATCATTCTACAATTTTTAAGCATTTTCTGTTGGTACCCTTTAAATATCTATCTAGTATTTGCTCAATGACTTTCTGAGAAATGAATTCGTTGACTTCCAATCTTGTTATTGTGGCTATTTCAAGTTCTTCCTTTACTCCTTTGTCCTTTAATTCTTAGATCTTTCCTTTAATTTTCTTATTAAATTTGCTGTAAAAATCTGCTAGAATTTGTTTAGAATGACTGATGACCTCTTCAGCATTATCACTGAAAGGTCATAGTTGAATATTTCCTTTACAAAATCTTCTATAGCTTCATCTAATAGTTCTCTATACCTAAGAAAAAGACATTTAATTTCTTCACCCCAAAGTTGAGCATTTGATTTTTCTTTGTCTAGCATAATCTTAGGGTTCATGATATTAGAAGGTTCATTTAGGAGAGGAAATTCCAATAGTATATCTGACATGTTATACATCTAGTATGTCATTATTAGTATTTTTGGTCTTTTTACTAGCTACTGACAAATCTCCAAAGCATTTGTCATATCCTTAAATGCTTTGAGTTTTCCTAATAAAATTAATTAAATCATTTAAAACTATAAGTAATTTAATAATGAGATTAAAGTCAGTAAAAAATACTTGATTTCTTGTTGTAATATTCGGCAATTTCCTTCCTATCATTAAAGTCTTCATAAATTTTGTTATTTCTTTGTCTTTTATTGGCTTTTATTATTTTATTGTGATAATAGTCTAATTATTACAAAATAATTATTTTTTGTAGATTAAAGACACAAATCATATACATTTAATATATTTACCCGTTTCTTCTTTACTGTCTGATTATAACAGATTCATGATCCCATTCTTTTTTGTTCATTTGTTAGGCGGATTACTTTTCTTAGTTAATTCTTTTTATAATAAAAAAGTTTAGTTTTAACTTTAGTTTCAAAGAAAGCAAACTTATAATAATTTACTAAATTCTTACTTGTAGATACAACTGATGCGTTCCTACTAAAATCATCGAAATTGCCATTCAAATCATCACTGAAATCACCTTTGACATCATCAATATCAAAATTATCATTGATGTCATTACTGAAATCATCTTCGACATCATCATCATCATCATTACCATTATTGATATTGTCGATATTATCACTATTGTTACCACAGTCATTATTTTTAAGCGAAGTTAGACGCTTTAAATTTGCTAGTGACCTAACTGATTGTTTTCCTTTTCATGACCTTTTAATTATAAAAAAATATAAGCTTTATTTCAATTTTAATAATTTAATATACCATTTTACTATACTTACTCGCAACATGATCATTTTTAAGTGAAGAAAGTGAAATTATAGAATGTTTGCATAAAAATTTGAAATGTTTAGATTATTAACCTGTAGTTTCATCAAAGTTATTTTGAAAAGTATTAGGTACGAAGGAAGTAGCTTCTGTGACAGTTTTTCTTTTATCACAGCTGCGACCACCACCTCTTGCATGACTAGCTCTTCCACGCTCTCCTAATAATATTAATAAAATGATATTATTATCATAGCATGTTTATTAGAGATTATTATAAATAATTTACTAACTTGTAGCAACAACAGTTTTAGGTGCAATAGAAACAGCATTCTTTCTCTCTCCACAATCATGTCTACCTATTTAAAAAATAAATTACAAACATCTAATTGATAAAATCAAAATTTTTATTAAATTCGCTTGCTACAACAGCCTGTTCTTGGATTTCTTGGATCAAAGTGTCAGCAGGTTTGTTGATCTGCTTTTTCTTCTCATGACCGCATCCACCTGATAAAATAAAAAGATATTTATAATTCACAATTAGTAACAATAATGTATATATAGATATTTGTAATTAGATAAATAAAAATAAAAAATAAAAAAAATATATGTAATCCATAATAATTAAAATAGATATTACTTGCTAAAGTTTTTTTATTGTCTTTAACTGATTGTGTATTCATCATTTTCAATGCTCTTTATAAAACAAGGATGATTGTTATAAAATTAGAGAATAACGAGTTGTAAAAGAGAGATTGTAATTTTATTGATTGTTAAGAAAAAAGTTATTTATAATACATAACTCTCTTTTTATAATAATTAGACTTTTCATCACAATTTAGGCTTTACCTTCTTTCAATATAAATAGTTACTGTGAGAATACTGATTATCTTTTTATAGTTAAGTCTAAATTTATTAATAAAAAATATAGACTATTTAATAGACTTTGTGCCTTTTGTATACCACAATACACATGAATTCAACTATAATAAATGTAAAATATGAATCTTGATCTATCACATGCATTAATCTTGATCTACTTGCTGATCTTATTATAAAACAATTGTTTATTTATACAGTAATCAGCATATGGATCATGTTTGCATAACAAACAATAGATTTTTACCAAATCAGGGATAAAATATACTTTTTTTGTATACACTTATAAATAAAATATACTTTCTATATTAAACGCCTAATTAAGAAAAATTCTGACATTGTTCTAATAAATGTATCCAGACTTTTAACCGAAACCCAATTGACCGAAACCCATTTGGCTGAGTCCAATTGGCCGAATAGACGTTTGCTCGAAGTTCCACCTTACCGAATGTCCAGTTCACCGAAAGTCTACTTTACTGAATGACCCGTTCACTGAAAGTCCACATTACCAAATGTCCAGTTCACCGAAGGTCCACATTACCAAATGTCTAGTTCACTGAAAGTCCACTTTACCGAATAACCCATTCACCGAAGGTCCACTTTACCGAATATCCAGTTCACCGAATGGACATTTACTGAAAATTTAATGGTTTTCTGTCCAATTAAAATTTATCGTGATGGATTAAAAATTTTTTTTTCAACTTTATATGCAATGAAAAATATACAATGTGACATAAAAATAATAAAATATTTATTCGTAGTAATTAATTAATTATACAACTAGATAAATTTTTTTTTTCATAATTTTTTTTTTCCAATTTTATTCACAAAATGTGTAAAAGTCAAATACATTAAAATCAATATCTTTAAAAGCAATAATGTAATAATAATAACAAATGTAATTATAAAGAAATATTATGGGCTATACCTCTTAAAAAATCAATAAGAGTGCGATTATTATCATTAAAAATTTCTAAAATACGATTTTCGCGATCAATATACTGATCACATTTTGAAAGACGAGGTGCTTCACGAATAATGTTTTCTATCTGTATATCTGTTTGCTGTTATTCTTTTTGCATTTCTTCAATAATTTTATATAAACCAATATGAGCCCTTCCAATTAAATTGCCCACCTATTATGCCAACCCTCAACAACATTTTGGGTTCTAGGATAACCCATTTCAACAAGTTCATTTACAGATCATATTTCTGGTGGAAATAATGGTGCTGTACGACGTACAGTTCTACTTCTAAGATTTTGCCTAACTCTTCCATATACATAATTATTTTCAAAATACTCAATAACTCCTACTGAATTTTCAGGTAATAGAAGTTTAACTTGGTCAAAAGCTGCTGGTATTTCTGAAGGTGGTAAAAAAGCAAGGGCAGTAATATGTCGTATCTGAAGGCTAAAATCCTGATTTCTACCATATTCACTTGATAATCCTTCAGATTGTATTTTTTTCCATAAATTTTGACATAAGTAAAAAAAACAACCCTTGTGAGTTGAATTTGGAAATTCAGATCGTGTTGCATTGATAACAGCTTGCTCAAAATCAGTAATTATTATAGGTGGTGACTAATCATAACCAGCTTGTTCAGCTAACTTAATTAACTCTTCAAATAATCTTTTATACATTTCTTCAGATCTACTTGTCATTAACACATAAACCATTGGAAAAATATGAGAATTAGCCTCTCCACCTACAGGTACATGAATGGTATACAGTTGTTGAAATAAAGTTGGAACTGTTCTAAAGGTCCCATCCATTAGCCAAAATTTGGCATCTT
>CAMKVN010002955.1:0-11739 GCA_946474995.1 Funneliformis geosporum
TTATTATATATTAATTAAAAATTAATTAAAAAAAATAATTAAAATTAAAATAATTAAAAATTGTATGTAATAAAAAAATTTATTATTAATTGTTACAATTTGTGTTCTTCAAGATTGTTAGTTAAACTTTTAGCATTAATTTTAGCTATTTTATTATTAATTAGTATATGCTATTAAAAATCACTTTAAGGATCATAGTAAATCATATGATCTGTAAGATGATTTTAATAGCCGATCATATTATAATTACACTAGGGAAGTGTATGTCACAGATGAGACATAGTCATGTGTTGGGAATGTGCTGAGAATAAAATAATGATGAGTTATAAGGTATGTAAATATTCGCTTCAGACTTCATAACGGTTCCCGTTTCCTTGTTATATTTAATGTTACTTAATACTATTTTATTATAATATATACATATTATTAATTAAAATACCTTTTTGATCTAATGATTATATTTTGATGGAAATATAATCATTAGAACAATCTTATTGAGAGCTTTCTAATAATATAAATTCAAAGTTATTGGACTAATAGAAGTGGAGATAATTTAAAAAGAGTGATTACTATTATAATTCTATAGATCATTATTAAAGAAAGTCATAATTCCTTAAGCTACAGCTAAGGTTGCTTGTCTAAACTCATTTTGGATTTGACTAAATGTTTAAACCTTTAATTTCGCTAAATTTTTACTAAGTATTTGATATAGTTTCGCTATTTTTATAAGTTTTGATATAATTTTACCTTTTTTTAAAATTTTATAGATTTTTTAATAAGATTTTAATATATTTAATTAAGTTTTATTTTACTATTTAGACATCTGTCTAAACTCTGGATTTCATTTAGCAACCTTAATACAAAGTATGTACTTATTGCTCATATTAAATAATATAAATATGTATCACTAATTTTAAATCTATAATAAAAAATTATAATTCTATGTAAGATTTCATATGATCCTATAATCTTATATAGAATTTTACCATAATATTTTATAATTTTATGAGTTTGTAACTTTATGTAGGATTTTATTATAATATTTCATAAATTTTGCGATAATATAATTCTACATAAGATTTTACTATAATGTTTTATAAATCTTATAATATCATAATCTTATGAAGAATTTTAACTGTAATATTACATAAAAATATGATTTATAACCTATATAGGAATTTATCATAATGTTTTATAAATCTTACAAACTCGTAAACTCGCATAATTTTATAATATAATACTCTGAAATATTACAAAAATCATAAATCTATGAAATATTATACTGTATTTAAATTTTATATGTTATTTAATATTCTAAATAAACTTAAAACAAAAAAAAATATACTTAAATATATTTTTCAAATTCAAATAAAGTTTATTAAGATATAATTGTAAAAAATGCTTATATCATATATGAAAGGTTTGCTAGGAAAATGAGGCTCTGAGTATTTTTATTAAATTTTAATTTTTATTGCATTTTAATTTAACATTATCAAAAAATAAAATGCAATAAAAATTAAATTTTAATAAAAAATGCTCAGAATCCCATTTTTCTAACAAACCTTCTATATGATAAAATCTTATTGATTAGTATAAATAAATTTATTTATTAATTTAAAATAAAAATCATTTATATATATTAAGATTTGATTTTAAAATTGATTTTAATAAATAACTCAAATTAAAGATTTATTACAATTGTAAAATGAGTTAAATAAGTATATAAAATATAAAATTTCAAAGTTTATTGGACTTTTTTATATAAATTAATAAATTTAATTTTAAAATTTATGAAAATTTTATATATTTTAATATTAATTAATTATTTCTAATTAAATTTTTGTAAATTAATGCCTATCTAAAAAGCATAATTATATATAATTTAATATTGTTTTTTTAATTAAAAATCAAACAAAAATTACATATTAATTTTGCATTAATAAACTGATAAACATCTTTAAAAATTCCTTCTAAGTTTGCATGGAATTTTTCTACTATTTAAGGGATAAATTTTAATACTCCCGTGTATTATAATAATAATTTCAAATATATCATCTTCAAATTAAACACAAAACAATTACGCTTCTATTTACCAAATAACTAAACCCAAATACTTTTTGGAATAATCATCAAAAAAAAAAAAAAGTTTAACATAATAGGATATAATACATCTGACTAATTGTAGTAATAAAGAAATAAAATAAATTACTTATTTTCTACTTGAATATTAAAAGAAAAATTAAATAATAATAATAATAATAATAAAAAGAATTTAATTTTAAAATAGCAATAATAAAAGAACTAATTTAACAAACCTAATGAAAAACCTGATGGAAAGAATTATATCAAAGTTAATTTTTACTAATAACTTCTTTTTTTTACTTTCTGCTGCCTTTGGTTGAAAGTGTAACTTGAATTTGTTCCAATTCCTGCTCCAAGGATTTAATGTGAGAATGTTCCGCTTCTAGATCCTTATTAAGACGATCACGCTCAGCGATAAGCTTAAAGAAAAATATGAAAATATAATTATTAAACAACCGATAGGAAAAGTTTGCTACAAAAACATCAAATTTTTTTTTATTTTTTTTTAAAAAATCAAAATCAAAATACTAACATGTTGTTCCCATTGTCGGAAACGGTTTTCTTCGTTTTTGACTTGTTCGGTAAACCTTTTGCGAAGAGCTTCTTCCTCTTCTTTGAATTTGGGATTATCAAGTTTCTTTGGTCTATAAAGACATAATGTCAGAATCAATTGTAAATGAAATAATAAAAAACTAATAAAAAGAATAGAGCTTACTTGGGTTCACCAAACTTCCTTGTTTCCATTTGTGATTGGCGATAATTCTCATAATGATTTTCCTCGGTAGTGGAAACCAAATCTAACATATGCGTCCTTTTTATGACAGATAAAATATTATGATTAAGAATATAATTTTCCAATAAAAATACTATTACAATAATATATACCTAATAAGAAGAGAACGAAGTTTTTTGAAATCGCAATGGTCTTCGTTCTCAACTTCGGCAACACCCCAACTGTATTGACGCCCTTTTACCTTACGACCATCGGGGGCAATGACATCCTGATCACTACCAATGATCGCAAAAGGCATAGCAGCCTGATTATTAAATAGAAGTTAATTATTTTAATTATTTGAGTAATAACATCTCAAAAATAAAAATAAAAATTACCATAATATTCATGTTGCGTTTGGTACTAGTTTCATCGTCACTCTCAACTGGACATTGATAAACTTGAATATTTTGAGCAGCAATAACTTCTCTGACCTATAAATTAAATTATATTAAAATATAAAGAGCTTGCAGCGCTCAAAAGAATTATAATGCTGATGACTTACTCTTCTTTTGAATGTTTCCAAATCCTTTGGTGTCAAGGTATCAGCCTTTGCAATTACAGGAATCAAATTTACACGAGAACCTAAACGTTTCATGATTTCAATATCCAAAGGCTTCAAGCTTTAATTAAAAGTCATATAATTAATATTCAATTATACGAATTATAAAATTTGGGTAATAACTTGAATTAGAAACTTCGATAGAAATTTGAAAATTAAACTAAAATATGCTGATGTAGTACGCGTTAAATATTTAATTTTAGAATATGTATAACTTACGTATGGCCAGTTGGGCGAATGAAATAAAGACAGGAATGAACACGCATATCCAACTTTTCTTTACGAAGTGGTTGTTGTTCTTGTCGCATATATGATTCATGTTGATCATCAATAAATTCAACAATAGGTAACCAGCTGTCACTGTTGTTTACGTAGTCACCAAATCCTGGGGTATCAATGACTGTAAGCTTAACATTGAACATTTTTTCTTCGAGTTCTATTGACAACGTGAATCAATCATTAATTAGGAAATTCCGTAGATTAATAAATTTGTTCTAAACGCACTTACCAGCTTTTGTTATTTCAATTTCAACTGTTTTGTCTGTTTGTTTAGCATGGCGTTTTGCTTGGTTCTTTTTTTCCTTGATGGTGGTAGTAAAGAGAGTATTGATGAAAGTTGTTTTGCCAAGACCGGATTCACCTTATTCAAAGCAAAAAAAATTTGTTTAATGTCAAAAAAAGGTTCATATAATTGATGGTTAACTGTTAAATTTAACAATAAATTGGGGTTGTTCCCGAATAGATATGATTTTCTCAGTTAAAACGAAGAAAACTTACCAACAACCATTAACGTAAAGTTGGTACCGCGTTTGGCAACAATTTTATGACGCTGGTTCGGTAAGTTGGCGATGCCAATACCGTTAGTAGATGTAACTGCACTTGGAGACATTATTGGTGTGAAACACGAGATGAAGTTGTTGGTGAGTCAAAAGAGAGGCGAATGGGTTAGTCAATTAATAAATAACTCTATTCTAAGAACAAAATTTTCTTATGGTGTTTAAGGGACTTTTTTTTTTGTTAGCAAAAATCGAAAGGTTTGTATGAAGTAAAGTAAAACCTTTTTGCACTTTTTCGAAGAAATAATCAATTGACGAAAATCAATCAACCAATCAATTGAAAAGACAAAAAACAACCAAATTTAATGTGACAAGAATTTCCTAAGAAGGAAATGTATTACGAATGTGAATCACTAATATCCAACGTGAAATGTAGTACAAATAAAATTGCATAAACTGCACATTGTATAGGTAATTAGTATTACAAAATATCTATATCTATATAAAAAAAATTTTCGTGAAACCGCATATCACGTGTATGTAAAATTATAAAATTTCATAAAAAAATTATAAAATTAAATTTAAAAAATAGTTTTGATTTAAACATTTATTCGCTTGATAATCACATAATATCATGATTTAATAATAGATTTTATAATAGATGTTAAACAATTGATATTAATAATAAAACATTGACGTTAATAATGGATATTAATAATAATAAAATATATAATAAATAAATATAACATTTTAATTCAAATATTTTCTTTCAATTTATTTGATGAGAATATACAAACCACTTCTTAAAAAATGCAAATCTCAATTCGACAACATCGTCATATACTTGTATATTATGATGTAAAACAGATGGAATGGATGTATTATCCTGTTAACATTAGCATATTCAATATTATGAGTATACATTATTATTCTGATTTATACTTTTTGTGAATACATAAATAGGGGAAGGAATTCTAGATCTAGTGTAAATTGTATCTGTCCTAGTAAGTGAATCTTTTATCTACTTTGTAATAAAGAAAATGAAAAATTAAGCGAAACATTCAAATTTATCATACTTTACTTCATTGAGATTTACAATTAACGAACTTGCATTTTAAAGTTATAATGAGATAGGTTAGTTTATTGTTCAATTAACTTCTAAAAGAACATCATCATAATGCTAATCAATTTTCCAGAGGTAATATAAAAAGTTATTTATTATGACATTGATGAACAAGAAGTTCAGATTTTGAATTTGTCAATATATTTAACAAATAATTTATCAGAACTTCTTGAAGAAAATGAAAGATTGAAAAATGAAGTTTTGTTCTAAATGCGTAAAGCTGAATGATATTAAAAATGTTAAAAATATGAAAATGAAGATGACCAAACAAACTAAATAATTAAGGGAATAAGAAGAAAAGATAATAGAATATTATTCTAAAATGACAAAGATGAACAAATAAAAATTTTTTATAATTTTCTTGACTTGGTAATTAAAATTATCCTGAAAATTTTAAATTATGTTTTCATATGTCAAAAATCACATCAAAAAATTTTCATGTTAATATTGCATAAATTTACACAATACTATGTTGTAAATCTTTCATTTTTAGAATTTGTTTTGAAAGTATTATGCAAATCAAAAATATGTTATGTATCAGTAATTTTTTATGTAATATTATGTAAAACTTATAATATAATAGATTTTCAATTTAAAAAATGATCACACCTGAAACAAAGTTTTAGGGGTATCAATTTAACCTCCTTTGATTTTGTCAATAAATAAAATCTATAGTATTTATTATATTACTTATAGATAATCATCTCCCACTTTAAGTTTAAAGTAAATGTAACGAAAATAGCTAATCATGAATTAATAAATAGGAGGATAGACTATTTTGTATTATATTTATAATGTAAAAATAAAATTTAAATTTTTAGCGAAAATTCTTTATTGCTTAATGAATGGAGTATTTATTTTGAATTTTGCATTATATGTAGTTTAATACATTTAAGAAGAATAAACTTTGCAGATTTACATTATGATTTTACCTTAATTGTTTAAATAACTTTATGTATTATTTTTATTTAAACTTTAGTATATAATACTTAAATAATAAAATTATTTTTTGTTAATGTTAATGATAAAAAATTTAAAATATAAGTTTGCAAATTATAAAAATCAAAACATGTTTTTTGCAAATTCTTCATATATAAGTTTTTTTTTTCATATACAGATTATTTATATACGAGATATAGAATACTTGATTATTTAAATAATTTTACAAATAAATATCTTACTAGTCATAGCAAAATTTTGAATAGATTGCAAAGGTAGTATTTAAATTAATTTTATTATTTGAATTTTATATTTGATACTTAATCAAGTAATTGCAATACAGCTTAAAAAAGAAAATAAATATATGAAACTTTTGCTTCTCTATAAAATTTAGAATAAATAGAATACATGTCATATATGCAATTGTTTCTTTTAATCTTTATTTTGAAAACAATCATCTTATTTAAATTCATACGTTTAAAACCTATAATTTAATTATCATAAATTATAATAAAAATAATAAAATAAATTTTACAATACTATTAACTTTTATATCTAATAAAATAATCTTTTTATTTATCTTCACACATTTAATCTTGCATTTTAATTATTATAAATTATTATTAAAATAATACAATTTTGTAATATGAAAAATATATATTATAAGTGAAAAATTTTCTACCAATTCATCAACTAAAAATAAATTTTTAATAAAAAAAATACTTTAACAATTCTTTATTAATCTTATAATAAAAAATTAAAATGCTGAGAAGAGACATCAAAACTAGAGAAGCATTTAACAATTTAATCTCTAATAAGTGAAGTTCTAATACATCTCTGCAAATTTGTCTACTTGAAGGAATACATCTATTAATTTAGATAGTAATTATTTTTTCTTTTATTGAAATAATTAATATTTAAATATTTTTAATTAATAACTTAAATGATGATGAGTTGAAGGTAGTGAAAATAGTAACATGTAATTTTTAAAGAAAATTATCAAGTAAAATTTAGAAATGAATGTGAAGATAAATTATTTACTAATAAAACAAAAGGCAATTGAAGACTAGTTCGTAAGGTTAGAAGTATATTACAAAAATGAAAAAAAATTCACAAAAATAATAATATTTAAATTATATTACTATTTATTATATTGTTATTATATTATTAATTTTTTAATTTATTTAAATTATCGTTAAAAATGTCACAAAGAATTTGTGAACATATAACATTTATCTTACAAAAGATGAATTTCTCTAAGTTACAGAGTTTTATTTATTAACTAAACATGTCAATTATTTTGAAGGTTTAAGCAAATAATATTGAATTTTACAATATTAAGGTAATATAAAACAAGAAGTAATATTGAAACAATTTTAATTAATTGTTTTATTTATCTAAGCTATAAACTTATTTAAATAGTTAAATAATAAATTTTGAAACCTTCAGAAGACATTAATTTCTAGAATAAAGGAAACTTTATTTTCTGTATACAGAGAACAGATTTTACTATTAATAAATGTAAATTCAACTCCTACTAAAATTTATAAATAGAAAGTATTGCCTTCTGTAAAGAAATACTTTGAAATTTTATTCAAACCTATAAATAATGATATAAAAGACTTGCATATATCTCAGATTTTAGAAAAGGTTTGAATAACTATAATAATGCTCTATAACATGTTACATTTGCAATTAGCATTTGCTATACTATATTAAATTTGACAATTGAACATATTATAATTGATGAATCAATTATGGATTTAGTAAATAAATATTTGGTAAGTATTATAAAGTATTACAAGATTTAAGTAGTATTATATAAAGTAATATTAATTTTTTTTAATTTTTAAGTAAAGAATTGAGGAGAAAAAAAGGTTTGGAGAATCTAAATTATATATGAAATCGAAATGATTGAAATTTTTTTTTTTAATATATCTACTAGATACACGCTAGTGGTAAAGTTTAGCTGCATACCCTTCAACAAAATGATACAACTTATGATATATAATTACCACTATAACCCTTCTTGATATATGCAACCTAATGTGAATTTGCATTAAACTTAGATAAATAGGTATCATTACTTAGTAAACTGCTAAATCACTAAACCTCATGGTAGAGTACTTTGGTATCCATCATCATTCACATTCATCACAACCACTAGAAAGAGGGTCAAAAATAACCTAAGATGATAGCCTATATCATAGTTGTCTCATCATATATCAAAATCACCCTAAGAATCAAACTTAGGCCTCCAAACCTTATTGTGAAATAGGTATTGTGATAATTGAAGACAATGCAATATTAACCACCTATAACCTGTGACTATTATTTAATCCAAGTTATATAGTATCTACTATTGATCCTATCCTCACAGCAGTATTGTCATAGGATGTGAACACATATATAGATCAGATCAGACTGAATTATTTGTGTCTATGTCTGAAATTTTTTTATGTCTGAGACTTTTTGTTCACATTAATGTTAACCATATTTTTTGTTAATTCTGATCAAAAAATATCTAATATTAGTCTATATCCTAACTGTTCTATAGACACAGTTCTGGAAATAGATCTTCATACATCCCGTGTTCACCAAAAAGTATTAGGATAACGTCTATGTACAATACTACCTTACAAGTATCCTTTGTAGATAATATGACACTTATTCATTACAGACCAGTCCTAACTATAGGTTCTAAACTTAATTGGTTCACTTTTACCTATTATCAGGGAAGCATAGATCTAGAATAAATGAACTTACACTATTTTTGTAGTAGCTACCATCATACTATATAGATATTATCATGATCATCATATTCTACAAATTTGTAATCTTTAATATACTGTACATAGTTTATACACATTGAATCATTTTTTTTAATACTTTTATTAGGCATGTGTTAGTGATAAAGTTTGGCTGCATATCCTTCAACAGAATGATACAACTTACAATATATAATTACTACTATAACCTCCTTTTGGTATATTGCAACCTAATGTGAATTTACACTAAACCTAGATGAATAGGTGTTATTACTAAGTGAACTACAGAGTACTATGGTACTTGTTATTATTCACATTCATCACAACTACTAGAAAGAGAGTCAAGAATAACCTAAGATAATAGCTTACATCATAGTTATCTCTTCATATGTCAAAATCACTCTAAGAATTGAACTCAGGCCTCCAAACCTTAATTGTAAAATAGGCACTATAATGATTGAAGACAATGCAATATCAACCACCTATAACCTGTGACTATTATTCAATCTAAGTTATACAATACTTACCATTGATCCTACCTTTACAGGCATCCTTTGCAGATAATGTGACACTTGTTCATTACAGATCAGTCCCAACTAAAGATGGTACAGTAATTGATTTCAAATTTACAAAATGTTGCAACATAAGCTAAAATTAGTTGCAACATATATAGGTTAAAACTAATTGCAAAGTAAGTTGCAACATTAAAAGTTGCAACATATTAATTACAGTTCCCATCTTTAGTCACAATTATAGGTTCCAAACTCAATTAGTTCACTATAGGTGATTTTATCTATTACCTTTACCTATTATCAGAAAGACATAGATCTAGATAAAGTGAACTTATACCATTTTAGTAGTAGCTACTATCACACTATATAGATATTATCATAGTTATCATATTTTACAAATTTGTGATTTTTAAATACATGGTTTGTACACATCCTATGAAATTTATTTCTGGAATTAAACTGATAAATCCTATAGTAAATTAATATCATAATCTGCCTTGGCTAAAGGCTGAACTAGAATTTATTATAGTGTAATTAGTGTTCTATACAGATCAGATCAGAAATCTGAAAAATCTGAATCTAATTCAATTTGAATTTGATAAATCTGAATCTGACAAATCTGAATCTGAATCTGTATCCATATTTGATGAATCAAAAAATTTTTTTTTAATAAAAATCTGCTTCCAACGTTTGGAACAGCTTTTTAATGTTAAAAAAACAACAATTTAGTTTTTTTAACAAAAATCTACCTCTGAAGTTTAGAACAGCTAAATAATTAATTTTTATTAATTTTTTATTAATAAATATCATATCTGACTTTCAGAATAGCATTTTATTATAAAAAATTAATTTTTATTAATTTTTTATTAATAAATGCTATGTCTGACTTTCAGGGCAGCATTTTATTATTAAACATTAATTTTTTTAATAATAAATGCAGTTTTTGACTTTCAGGACAGCATTTTATTATTAAACATTAATTTTTTAATAATAAATGTTACATCTGACTTTTAGTATAGCATTTTAATATAAAATTAATTTTTTTAATAATAAATGTTACGTCTAACTTTTAGGATGGCATTTTATTATTAAATATTAATTTTTTATTAATAAATGTCACATCTGACTTTCGGGTGGCATTTTAATATAAAAAATTAATAAAAATTATTTTTTTTAATAACAAATGCCACATCTGACTTTTGGAATGACATTTTAATATAAACAATTAATAAAAATTAATTTTTTTATTAATAAATGACATATCTGACTTTTAGGATGGCATTTTGTTATTAAAAATTAATAAAAAATTAATTTTTATTAATAAATGTCATGTTCGACTTTTGAGATAGCATTTTATTATTAAAAATTAATAAAAATTTAATTTTTTATTAATAAATGCTGCGTCAGACTTTTGGGGTGACATTTTAATATAAAAAATTAATAAAATTAATTTTTTATTAATAAATATCACATCTGACTTTCAGGCAGCATTTTAATATAAAAATTAATTTTTTTGCTAATAAATGTTATGTCCTGACTTTTGGGGTGGCATTTTAATATAAAAAATTAATAAAAATTAAATTTTTTATTAATAAATACTCCATCTGACTTTCAGAGCGACATCTTAATATAAAAATTAATAAAAATTAAATATTTTATTAATAAATATTGCATCTAACTTTTAGGGCAGCATTTTTTATTTCAAATTCAACAAATTGGATCTGAATCCAAATCTGAATCTGACTGTTTGAATCTGAATCCAAATCCAAATCTATCAAATTAAATCAAATTCAAATCCAAATCTGATTCAAATCTAACAAATTGAATCAAATCAAAATCTGGATTAGAATCTGATTCAAATCTGATAAATCTGATTTGATCTGATCCATCAGTCTGAATCAGATTCAGATTGAATCGGATTTTTTGCAGAACACTAAGTGTAATCTACTGTAAACGGATCTACAAAGTGATCTGCAAAATCGATCTATAAAAGGGATTTGCAGAATTGATCAATAGAATGATTTGCAAGATTGATCTACAAATTGATCTACATGTATTACGTGATATTAATGACATTATTGATATAATTGACATTAATGACATTATTGACATTGTTGACATTATTGATATTAGTAACATTATCAACATTGTTGACATAGTTAGTATAATAGCTATAATTTGTTTATTTTATATATTTTATTTATT
>CAMKVN010002956.1:0-11737 GCA_946474995.1 Funneliformis geosporum
CAAAATTAATCACCTCATTGATAATTAGGAAATGATCTACATAAAAATTGACCAATCATACAAATGTCTGCCATGCTTATATACAGTATATATATAATTTTTTCAAAACTTTCATTCCAAGATTAGATAAAACAATCAAGATCCTCTATCCGCATCTGCATCTGCATCTGTTGAGGTGTTTTCCTCCTAACTTCTCTAAGTTCACGGCCTTTTTTTTTAGGACCTTTTGCTCCTAATAAAAGAAGGAGATTTTTATCAAGATATTCTTAATATTACCGAATAAAGTAAAATGTATTTTTGTATCAAGAGAACTTACGTCTTCTACTCAGAAACTCCACACTGAAAAATTTCATCAAATAATCATATCCATCAATATAAATAGCAAGCTGCATTCTTATCGTCCTTATCGTCATCATCATCGTACGTCAATCTTTCAAAGCAATTGGACTCTAATAATTCAATAGACACAATTCTCGAAATGCCTTATAAAATTAAGGGCTTTCTTAACCTTCATATTAATAAATCTACTTTATTCTTGTTACATTCGGTTCAAATATGTATATCATGTGACCCTAAAAATTAATTGAGACTTATAAATTTAGAATCCTACTCTACAATTACATTAATAATTTGCAATAGAAAGGGGGAAACTGCCGGGAAAATAAAAATGAGGTAATGCTATATTTCAACCTAAATATCATATTGGCATATATGATTTTTCTCGGCAGCTTCCCCCTTAGGTCCCATATACGAACCTTCCTCCTACAATAGTAATCAAGTAAAATTCCTTTAGGATTTCTTCGGGTGAATTATATTTTCGAATACGACCTTCACCATCGAAACACACCATGTTCGACGTTCCGATGGTCGAGTTATCTTTAATCTATTTTCGAGTCCTCCTTCTAAAGAATCTCTTAGATTTGTTAGCGATAACTCGTATAGTCTACGGTAGTTGTATGTAATTTTTTGTACTCCTATTTATGAAAATAAATTTAATAGAAATATTAAAAATTTCTAAGGCGTATTAACTACATAAAATTTACGTACAAGGATCCAGCTTGGCACTTTATTGTTACAGATATCCACAATTCAAGCTGTTCTTTATAATTAGCGTCTTAATTCGATAATTAGGATGGACACATCGTTAACTTGGTGGATCTTGTCATTGGTCTTGTTACATGTTCAATTTCGCCCTATAAGTTATGAGAAAAATATTTAATATTTAGAGAATTCGAAAAGTCTGTTAAAGGATTTTGTCAATTATTAATAATGTTACCTGGAACCCACGATACCAGGGATGCATTGGACTTAGATATTCATTATTAATTAATCGTTTTAAATTGTTAACGATATCGCGAGGATGAATCCAACCTAATAATTATAAGATAAATATATGTTATGTGTTATATGAATTACTTTAATGACGATTTGTTTTTTTTATTAACTCACCAGTTTCCGATACCTTCGGATCCATTAACAAGGTGAATCGGTAAATTCCATTCTGGTTCTACCGACTGAACGTCATCATTACAATATGATAGTAATGAGTCATCATGAGGATGGAATATTTTTCGAGTAAATTCAGAGATTGCAACGCTGATATAACGAGCACTAGCTGCATTTTTTCCACTTTGAGCAATTATACCAAATTGACCTTCATGAAGATATTGATGTTATTTGAACCGACAAAATTGCGATGATTGTACCTTGAAGACTCGCATCCCATGATGATAAGCCGCTCGTTCTAAAACGGCCCCGGCTAACGAAGAAACTTTAATTTCGTTCTTGAAATTTTCTTAAAACAAGTGTTCTCTGCCCGTCGAGAACATACGTTCATTATCGGCTCGAAAAAAGATCAACTGTTTATTTATAAAATTCGTTATCGTTCATGATCCAAGTAAATACCGATCTAGAGGAATATAAATTTTTAGAATGTATATTTTCGTTAAAAAGGTTACATTCCGGAACCAAGTAACAACAACAGAAAAAAAAATTTCTATACATACTTCATAATTACTTAACCATTTCTTGCGATCAGCTTAAAGACCATATCGATCAACTCTCGTTCACTCTCTTGATTGCTCCAAAAGGTTTTTATGGCGCTTTAAATTTTTTAAATATTGCTTAGCTTCTTTGGTGCCAAGATCCTAGAAACATGAGAATTTATTATATAGTTTCATCAATTATTGTAAAATATATATAAATGAAAATTACCTTGTAATATTTGACTTCCAATTTTTAGCATCAGGGGTCATCTCCATCCAATTTTCATATTCAGACATGGTAAATAATGACACTTCTTTATCACACTGCGTACATTAATAAAAATTGTTAAATGATTATTCGATCTCGAAGTTATGTATTAGCGTGATTGAATGGTTTCATACCTTTACAATAGGTGATAAATCCCATAAGAAACCCGGAATTTTTTAGCAAGATGGAAAGAAATGATCCAAGAAATTGAATAACCTTTTTATATGGCTCCATTGTGATATTGATCCGTCATGATCATCAGATGCCCATATCGTAATTTACTCGTTGATGTATATTCTTTTCCTTGCTTCCAAGGATGTGCTTTATTTGTTGATCACTGAGTTATTCATGATCTAAAGAGTACCTCGAATATTTAAAAGTTTTCTCGGAGTGGGAAAATTCCATAAATTTCGCGTCCACTTCGGAAAGCCCGGCGACTCCAAAGATTTTGCAGTCACCTTCGGTAAGGATTAAGATACTTCCTTAAGCATTTCTATCACCAGCGTTGTTTGCATCTTCCAAATTTGAGATACCAGTGATTCTATTAAAAATATATCGGAATTTATTAACAAATTTTTTTATCAATTCCCCCTCCCACCGACAATTTATTTACTTCTTACTCTTTTTCCCATCCATCTTCTTTAATTCTTTAATGTGATAACACATTTGAGAACTATTATAATAGAAGAAAAATCAATGGATCATATATATAAAAACAATTTTTTTTTACAAGCAAAAACAAAGTAATACGATATTCTATGAAATATTTACGTTTATTAAAGGCGGCGTCACTGTAATCGCGTGTAGATCCAAATGATGTGGATTTTAATGTAAGATTTTCTTTCGCCCGAGAATCGTTAGGATGGATTTTCAATCGAACAGATTGATGAATATCCACATATGATTTTTTTTAATTTTTGCTAAACGTGGGTACCTTCTTTTGTAGTACATATCTTTTAACGAAGCTTTGAATGGTGAATACACGAAAATTTTTAGAATTTATACGATTTCCGCAAACCATTTAATATGCAAGATCAAGTATTAAAAAAAGAAAGTAAAAACTTACATAATGGAATTGAGAACAAATAGATGGAAGGGATCCAATTTATCGTTCACCACATTTATTATATTAATGAAGATTTTAAGTCTTCGCGATTACTCATTCACTATTCAAGAACACTTGAACTTCCTCAACACACCCCGCCATATCGTATATACGCTTTTTTAAGAGGCAATAATGTCATCATCATACCGAGCCATATTAAACTTGAAAATCTGACCACCGTGTATTCACCTTTAGGACAAGCAGTGATAATTGGTTGTTCGATTACGATCATGTTCCTGAAAGTTTGGCGAAATTCTTGCAATTTGAAGAAGTTTCCATAGTGAAATCCATCTGTATATGTTCGCTAATTTAGCACCGAAACATTACAACCACCAGAAACATCTTTTTCTTATCATCATAATTTGTAAGATGCAGTTGAGGTACATGTACGTAGATTTTTTGATCATTGTGCATTTCAATAGGAATTCCTTTTCCGTTATTAAAGATGGAAATTTGACCACCTTCTTTGTCAATATCAACTTTAATAAAATTCATTTCTTTGGTCTCGAACCTGATATTAACGAAAAAAATTAATAAACAACACAAAACTTAACGACATAAGTAACTAACGAACGTTCTAATAAATCGTACCTTGTTATCAGCACCATTTACCAAGGTCTAATCCAATATTTTATTTAACCAAGTTACGTAGATAATTTTCTCTGAAGAAAGATATATGAGATATACTTGTAATAAGTGTTCGAAACCATTATAAACTTCAAAAAAAAAATTTACCTGTAAACAAGCCTTTGCTAATCATAATCAAAAACAACCTCTTTTCTTTAAAGAGTCGGTCTCAGCAAGACGTGTTCAACTGGAGAAATTTTTTAATATATTTCTTCAACTGTTTTTGCAACAGCTGGTTTTGGTGCTTTTGGTTGCTTACATGTTTGGTGACCTTTTATTGAAGTTCTAGTGGGGATTTTCGAAGCGGTCAATTTTGTAAAGAGGTAAATTGTTAAATTTTTAAGAACATAGAACAGAATAGTAAATGGAAAATTTTAAATTTGTTCATCTCATTTCTACACCTACGTATGATTGGTCAAGTGTCAAGTGAATCTTTGGATTACAAACCACGCGTCACATCTTTTTTTTTATCGCGCTTTTAGCTTATAAAGATTTTCAACACGTTATTTTATAATTATTTGAAGTATCTAAGATCTGATATCATGTGGTAGAATATCAGTTTCTTTTCAAGATGCAAGAGAAGATGAATTATTATTATTTTATTAATGTTTATTGATAATGATCAAGGAATATACAAACGAACCTTTCATCGGCTTTAAAAAAAATGTAAAAATGTGCAATTAAACGAATGGAGTTTTAAATATTAAAAACATCGCAACAACAACGTCATAGAATGATCACAGTGTTTACGTATTTTTGTAAAAGGTGCTGACGAAATAAATTCAAGATTTTTTACCATTCGATCTTTAAGGTTTCTAGGAAATTCATGTTCTGAAAATTTTTTAGATTTTTATTTTGATTTCTAACAAAATTATTTCTATTTCTTTACAGATTAAATGAGAAATATATTAAAAATAATAGTATATTCTGAAGAGCTAGTTATTGTTAATTCTAATATATCTTACCAATTTCTTTCTCTGTGACCGTAAAGGTATTGGAATCATAACTTTTAAAATTGACGTGTAAAAAGTGAAAAAGAGGCCATTGTAAAAAAAAATAGATTTTATTTTAACAAAACATAATAAAATTTTAATAATTTTATTTGCTAATTATAGTGTAACATCATTTTTCTATACAGGATTATGAGCGTAATTTTATTCTATTTACAAAATTTAAGTGATAGAAGATATTTTATTTTATTTAAATCATAATCCTGGCCCACCCTCTCCAATTCGACCACATTCAAGTCGCTTGCCCTTTTGGAAGCGATTGGACAATAGAGTGTATGTATATATACTGTGTATATTTTTAGTGATTTATATATTTAGTATAGTCAGTAAGATAAGATAAGACCAATTTTTTTTAATGTAACCAATTGAAGAAATGCATATATTCCTGTTTTCATTTTTAGATATTCCTTACGTAGATGTTTATGATTATGCACTTTTGAACAAGGAAAAAAAAGATGCGATAATCAAAAATAGATTTCTCGTGAACAGTGCGCACGTGAAATAATTTATTAGATTATCATATACCCATATCTAGTCGACATATCTAGGGATGGGAAATTCACGGTTAATTAAATATAAATAAACATTATTTATTTATCACTCGCGAAAAACCACTCGCGCGCGAATAAATCATCAATTTTATATTTTTATATCGAAAAAAAAAAAGCGAAACACCAAAAAAAAAAAAAAAAATTATAATATTATAAAGACTAAATTTCGAAACATAAGGTATTGTCCATATCCTAATATCATATTTTAATTTCCATGTCCTAATTTCAAAAATCCTAATTTTCATATCCTAATAATGATTCAGGAGCTTCAAAAAATGCCGCCTTCAATTGTTTCGAAGCTAACTATCAAAATTTAAAGTCAACTATGCATACATCATGCGAAAAATCAATGTGATTGTGAATTCACTTGTTGCTTCACAATCACAGTCTTTTTTGTTGTAAATTAAAAAGCAACAAAAAAATTATGTAATATTGATTGGCTTCAAACTTTTCTAACACTTCTTTGTTGTTAGAAGGTTAATTTATAATTATCTCGTTTTGAATTAGGACTTTTTTTTATTTTTAAAATTAAGTTCATTTGTACATTTGATTAATTCAAATATAAAATTCTTGATTTCGAAATCTTCAACATCCATCTTCCTTTATAATGTAGATTTATATATATATTTTTTTGTATTACAATATGTAAATATGATGCTACTTTTCTCAATAAAAAATTAAATATTTTTTTTTTTTTCTCAAAAAATAATTAACAAAACATAAATTTTGCATCTACGTAGTAGAGCAAAAACCAACAGATAATGGTATAATCACTACTCTTACTGAATTAAAGTAATCAATTCACATTTCGGATTGATTCTATTCATGCATCAACAATAACGTGCTTTCATATCAACCCTGGTTTCACTCTTCAATAGAGGAGACAAAGATTAAAGATTTTATTTAATGAGCATTTCTAACTAACGATTTTCTTGAATGGTTATCTTATCGTCCAAAATCATATGACGGAGCAATTTTTTATTAAAATGATTAATATATATATTTAAATTAGAGAAAATATAAACAAAGTCGACGTTCTCACATATAGAGACGACAAAACATTTAAGCTAGCAAAAACCACGAAATAGATTCCAGTTCTCAAATATTAGCAAAATTCCCATCCCGGAGATAATGTCATGGGCTATTAGATGCTAAACTTTACACATCCAAAATAAATAATCATTGACGATACCCTCTGAAGAACCACCCCTCTGATCGAATTAATTCCAAACTTTATGCCATGTCAGTCCCATTTCAAACCAACGTGATATAATGTCAGTACAAGATAATTTTCCAACATGACGAGGACTTCCACTACTCACAGGAATGACAACTCTCTTCCAATCTTATTCAACGGTCCAAACCTCAAACTTTTCTTACCTACCTGTAAGGACTGCTGCACGTATAAGGAAAAGCACGCTATGCCTAAGCGATCCAAGGTTCAGATTTCACTCACTCACAATTATAAACCAACTAATCCAAATATGAGACGCGCCAAAATAAGACTATACCCTTCACATCGTGGATCCTCTACTCTATTCATGGCAGAAAGCAGCTAAAAAAAAAGAAGTATGGAATAATGAATAAATTGGCAAATTTGATATAATAAACGACTTCTATAACTGAATCAAATTCCAAGCTAGCGCCAATGTTATTGTGATTGATCGAAAGCAACATCATACGTTCCAACCTACCTGAAACCATAAAGTTCTGTTTCCAATGTGATACTCTTAAGTGCCGTGAAACATCCCCTCCAGGAGAACTATAATTCAGTTTATCTGACACTATTATTATAACTTTCAGACAATAGAATCATGAAAATAGTGATCCTAATATTAGGGACATAATATGTAATCTATATTCAAATAAAAACACTTGAGTATGCTATTCCTCCGATTATACTGAAATCTTAAATCAATAAGAAAAGTTCGATATCACGTTTATCTATAATTCTATCTGACCTGAAACGTTGAATAAGACGAACTAAAACCATAACTGTTCGATTGTTGTTGTTGAGGTATTTACTTTAATTCTTGTTGAAATCATACATATACTTTGTTCTTATTAATTTCCATTCCCGAAACTATAACTTAAGGTCTCACCTTAAGCGACAACTCCTTCAACTTGAACAATTTTCACCACATAGTTAGACTTTGGTGTTTCAACGTAAAAGACAATTTTTTCCGCTTACACAATATGTTTCCTATTACGTAATAATTTTGAAGATCAAATTGATTTTAATCTAATTAAGGAAATAAAATATAAAAAAACCACTTTGTTTAATAGCATATTTAATAAAACATTATTTATTATAGCTTTCAATAATTAATTATTGTAATTATTGTTAAAAATAAATTTAATATTATTACAGCAAATTTCATAATTCGTTACTCCTAAAAATTTATTTTTAATGTCTGAATTCAGATATTTCATATATTGTGATTTATACAACTGATTATAATATAAACTATAAATACCATTTATTATAAAACCATTTATATTAAATTTCAATTTTTTTATTTTACATGATTTCAACATTTTTTCATAAAAAAATTATTAGCCAGAAATTCTCATGCATAAGTAAAGAATTTATATATAATAAATTAATTTTAAAGATTCAGAGATAATATGAAATTATACAAAAATTTTAATGTATGAATAACTGAATTCAGACATTGAAAATTAAATTTTTAGAGGGTGATCAGTGAATTATGAGATTTGCTATAATTATAAATTTTATAAAAAAAAATTTTTTAAAATAATAAAACTTATGATAATTTGTATATTTTTAAAATAAGAAAAAAATCAGATTCTAATAATTTTATCCAATCCTATATAAATAAGTTAATACTTTAAAATTATTAATTTATATTAATATAATGATTAATATTATTACATAAAAATTATTAAATAATTAAATAATATAAATTATCAAATAAATTAACATTATTTACATAATTTTTTTATTTACTTACTTTACTTAGTTTATTAATTTATATTAAGTTTATATTTAACATTATTTAATCAAACTATATAAATAAATATAATTAAAATCTTTAGCTAATCAAATAAATTTAATTAAATATTTATACTTATTAATAATTTCATAATTTAGTTTTAATTTATTAAAAACATTTATATATTATCTATGAAAATTAAATTCTGAAAATTTTTTGACTAAAATTAATATCTTATTAAATTTTAATTAAAAATTATAATGCAATTAAAATCTTAATTTTGATAAAAAATTCTTAATATTTGATTTTCTTAGATCACAACTCATATTTACTAATAATTGAAAATTGATTACTGTAACTAAGATTGTTAAACAAAATCTAAAGTTTAAATAGGTATTTAAATAATAAAAGTAAAACTTGGTTAAATTATATTAAAACCTTATTAAAAATTCAGAAAATGATAAAATTATATTAAAGCTTATAAAAATAGTGAAACTATCAAATACTTAGTAAAAATTTAGCAAATTAAAGGTTTAGACATTTAGCTAAATCTAAAATAAGTTTAGACAAGCAACCTTTATTGTAACTAAATCATTTATATCATCTATAACTTTATTTTAATTAATCAAAATTCATTATGTGTAAATTTTGTATAATTGACTATTATAAAAGAATATATAAATTTTTCATGTAAATATATCATGCTAATTATATAATTATTATATTAATCTTATTTATCCTATACAATTATATATATTTAAATTATCACTTCTTTTCACTTAAATCATATCTTAATAATATTAATAGTGAACTAGTAAAATTGTTATATTAGTATCCTTTCTAGCATTCTATTTTTCTAAAATTAATAATTTATCAAATGTAAAAACAAATTAATATAATCATTTATATTATACTTATAATAACATACTTATCTTAGAGTCATATCTTCACAAATACTAAAAATTAGATTCTTAAAATATATTACACTTTGTTTAAAATTAAATAAATTTAAATTTTGTTAATAATTTTTTTAATTTAATTTTACTTTCTGCTATAATAAATATAAAATTTAAACTACTTTACAAAATCTCAGGATATATAATTCTTAAAATGTTAAAAATTAAGTATATTCAACTATAAAATATTTTGAAATTCTTATAATACTAATTTAGAATTTGCTATATAAATTTTTATATAAATCAAAAATTTAGTAAATTAAATAAATACAATAAAAATTTAAAATATTTATATAAAGTTTTCTCTTTCAGCATTTCAGAAATATGTTAATTCTATTATTTATATTTTTTTTATTTTTAATATAACTCAAATCAAAAAAATTATAAAATTTATTATAAAGTTAAAACTAATATAGATCGAATTTAACTATACGTATACTAGATGATATAAAGATTATAAAATACCAAGATTTTAAGACATATTAGTAAATAAAATTCGTATTTTTTGACATAAAATGATCTATTTCTCAATTAAAAATCAACTTATAATATAATATCAAGATCCTATTCATTCTAAGAAATTAAGATATTATACAAATTATATTAATTATGATAATACTAAAATAGTGATGTACAGTCAAACCTTAATATAGCGAACCCTTAATATAGCGAATTTTTAAATCAAATATATTAAAATTACCTTACTATAGTGAACTAGCCAATTAAATTCTTTAAAAAATTCGTTATAAGCTTATAACCAAGTTGATATTCAGATCCTAGAATTCATTTTATCAAGAGTTCACTATATTAACCTTTTATATTAGGGATCAATTGTAATATTTTGATATAATACATTATTACTTGTATAATACATTAAATATAATAAATACTAAAAAAAATAACTATCTAACTAGTTATTAGAAATAATTTATTAAAAACCTATTTTATAATATATGTTATTGCTGAAAATATAAGATTTATTAATAACTCTTAATATAAGCAATTAGATAATCATATATTAATTATTTCTTTTTATAAATTACTCTAAAATTGAGTCTGATATATTTTCTGATATCTATTTTATCAATAACTATTTTACTAATAAACTTTTACTGACATGATTATTTTATTAATAATCACTTTATTAATAATCATTTGACTAACATGTTTATTTAATTGATACATTTAATTGATCAATATGATCATTTAACCATCTGATAATATTAATGTTATAAATTTTATAAAGTATATAAATTGATATTTTTATTAATATTAAATAGATGTATTATATAAAAGAAAAAATTGTTTAATAAATTTTTTAAAATGAAATATTATGTACAATTCCTTTAAGAAAATCTATAAGTATCTATTATTATAATCATTATATAGGGCTTTTATAATAGAAAAGGAAAAACTGCTAAAAAAATCAATTTTACTTTATATACTAAATATGATTTTTAGGCTGAAATATGTTTAATTTAGCATTAACTCATTTTATATTTTCCACCTTTTCTATTGCAAAGGTCTTATATACTTTTAAATTTGAATTTCATAATTATGATTCTTTATTTTTTATAAAGATCATATTGTTCCTCATAAAATTAATTTTATATTGAATTGAATTTATTTTTATTTATTTTGCATTTTTTTCATTATTTTAAATACATTTATATATGTATTTCCTACTAATGTTTTTTACCTTAAATGCTAAAGTTTTTGAATTTAAGAAAAATATATTCAATATTATCAGTAACTGACTAAAGTAAAAGTGAAAATAATAGTACAAACTTAACTATATTTCCATTTATTAATATATGCCTTACTTTATTATGAATATAATAATTTTAAACTATTTTATAATTTTATAAGCTTCAACTGGTATATTAATTTTTAATTCATTAAATACTACAAGAATATTTTTAAAAGACAAAAAGTTAAATATAAGAATATGTCAAATTAATAAATTAAAATTTTTATAATTTTAAATTAAATATTAAATCCAAAAGTTTGTACTTTATCCCTTAAATTGTCTAGCAGGCAAATTTGCCTGCAAAATTTAAAAAAAAATATTAATTTTTTAATGAAATATTAAATATTAATTTTAGTAATATTATTACTATATAAAAAATATAGTTTAATATATAATTTATTAATTTTGTTAACAAAGATTTTAAGGTTTTAAAATAATTTAATATTAAAAATAAGTTTCAAAAAATTTATTATAATAATTTTTTAAAAATTCTTTAAAAATTTATATATTTGCATACTAATTGAATCA
>CAMKVN010002957.1:0-11736 GCA_946474995.1 Funneliformis geosporum
TTTTTTTCCTATATTCGGAAATAATAGACAAATATGCAAATATGTAATAAATAAGTACACAAATGATGACCATTTGGAGTGAAGTTCTGAATTTTGAATTAATTATGCCAATCACCTAGAATGTACAAATTGGCTAAAAATCGGATGGCCAAATTTTAAAATATATTTTAATTAGGACTTATATCAAATCAGCTATAAATCGGATGGCTGATTTTTGGCTGATTTCTGATAATATCCAATTTTAGGCTGATTTTGAGCTGATTTACCATATGCCGATTTTTTTGATTTTGACCAGTGTAAATAGTGCAATACATGCATCACTAATTTTAAATCTATGATGGAAAATCGTATTACTATGTAAGATTTTGTACAATTCTGTAACCCTACATAGTATTTCACTATAATATTTCGTAAATCTTATAATACCGTAACTCTAAGTAAGATTTTGACTATAATATTTTGTAAAAAATAAGACCCGTAACCCTACGTAGGATTTCACAGTAATGTTTCGTAAATCTTATGATACTGTAAGATTTCAACCGTAATAATACGTAAAAAATACAACCTGTAACCCTACGTATGATTTCACTGTAATGTTTTGTAAATCTTACAAACTTGTAAACTCGTATAATTTTACAATGTAATACTCTGAAATATTACGAAAATCGTAAATCTACGGAATATTATGTCGCATTCAAGTTTTGGATGTACAGACTAAAATAATTTAGCTTTGCTCAAGCCACTAGTTGAGTTAGCTTGAGTTGACTGTTGCGGGTTTTACTAACGAAACATTAAAATATATTATTTGATTATTTTAAGATTTTTTTTTAAAAAAATGAAAGTTTATTATATAAAATAAAAAATGTTTATTTACTTTACAGTAAATGAAATTAAAAAAAATATTTATACTATTTTTTCTGCGAGATGAATAACCTTTAAATTTTTTTAATACAAATACAATTTTAGGAGTTTATTCTTCTTATTCTTGAATTTTTTTAAAAGTTTCTTAAGAAATTTCTTTAGAAATTTTCATTGAAGTTTTGGCTGCTGCAAGTACATTTTACATAATATCTAATAATTTTATCAATTTAGTTAGCTGAAACTTCATTTTAATTTCTCTTTTTCTTAATACAGATACAGAATTCTATTATTCTTGAATCCTATTATAAATTGTTGACTTTATAATTATTGTATTCAATGATGTTGATAGTAATGATATTGATGATAATAATGATGATGATGTAAAAGACCAAGTATTTCTTTCGTAGATTTTGATCTAAAGCTTAATTATTATTAAATACATAAAAAAATAAAATTATGTAATTCTAAGGAAAGATTTCTTTAATTGATATTAAAGCATCTGAAACAAAAATTGAAGACCCCTGTTTTAACATCATTGTTTAATTTCATAAACGGCTTTCATTAGGATGAAAGATTATTATTAAAATTTCATTTGGCTTATCTTTAGTCATATAATCTGAAATGATACATTCAAATTGTATGTCAAGATTTATAAAAAGTACTGAATCTGAAACTAAAGCTGTTTCTATGACATTTATTTAATGAATGGGTAAATCTTTTGGTTTAATGCTTAAAAATGTAGTTAAAGTTAAAATTATCTGTTTTAAAAAAATAATTTTATTGATTATTATATAATTATAATTCAAAAAATGATATTCAAAACAAATATCAATTCTTACGTTATTTGATTATCAGAAGATCTAATAGTAAATTTTGAGCTTGCAATCAATAAAACTTGTTCTTCTTTTAATTTTGAACATAACAAGATTTTTTTCATCAAGAGGGTAAAATATTGTAATGTTAAATGTTTAAGTAGCATCTGAATTTTCTTCAAGTCTTGTAAGTCAAATAGCCATTCCTATAAAAAATTCATCCGATATTTTTTCTCTATACTCAGAAATGTAAAGAATTGTTAAAAGTTATGCAAGCATTTTGAAATAATTTTTTAAAAAGGTTTGTTATTTTTGTAAAAAAAATGAAATTTTAATAAATTATTTTTAAATCAATTTTATTATAATAAAAACAATTTGTATTTTAGAAAAATACGCCTTTTTAAGTAAATATGCAACAATACTATAATAAATTATCATTATTTAATTTAATTATTTATTATAATTCAAAAATTTTTTTAATATATGATTTCACTTCAGATTTTATGAAAATTAATTTTTACCGATAATCAATTTTGTGATAGAATTTCAGTCAATTAAAAGAAAACCTTCTTTTTTGATCAAGTGAAGTATTAAGTTAAGCATATTTATAAGCTCTTTTTTACAAGAGCAAGCCTTCCACTTCACACTAAAGCCTTATTTCTTTATTAAAATATATAATTTTAATTTTGTTTTTGATATTATTTTAGTTTAGCTTTTAAAAAAATAAAAATAAAAAATAATTTTGAAATCATGATGATCATCATAAAGAAATCAATTTGCTTTTTTTTTAAATCTATAAAATTAAAATTCTTGAAAAAAGCTACTTTGTGATTCTCAAATTTAACATGACTTGAAAGTGCTATAGAAGCTTCTTTCATGATTTTATTCTAATGATTTCAAAGAAGTTATAAGCTTATTGCAATTGCAGAAATATATGAATATGATATAATAGTGTATCATATATACAGTATATGTCATATAGGAGGTTTGCTAAGAAAATAGGACTGAGTATTTTTTATTAAAATTTTAATATATATTGTATTTAATTTAATATTATCATGTAATAAAATTAAAATTTTAATAAAAATTTCTCAGAGTCCCATTTTTCTAGCAAACCTCTCATATATTGAATATGAATATATATATATATTAGAAAATGCAGATTAATTGCTTATGTCACAAATTTCCTAATTTGAAAATTTTATTAATTAATTCATGTTGATCTGTACGACAAACATTTTAATTAAGCGAAAAAGTTAGTAAATTTAGTAATAATCATCACTAATTATTCACTCAATTATTAAAAATCTAATTATTGATAATTTTTGGAATATTAATTCCAAAGTTCTGCTAGATTGAAATTTGTCTAAACTGTTTTATTATTTCCAAAATAATTATCTAAAAAAAGACCATAATCAATATGCCCGGTAAGGCAGTGTTCGCCAAATGATTATGACTGGCAAATGACTTAAATGACAAATGACAAATGATCTGTCATTTCAATTATCAAATGACCAATCATTTCAATAATTTTTAAATATAGCAAATTTTATAAATTTTTATTATTTATTTTGTTTATTATAATGTAAATAAGTTAAATTTATTAAAATATTTAATTATATATATTAAAAAAAATTATTTCATATTGAGCAAATATTTTATATAGTATATAATAGTATATTAAATTATATTTGAGTTCTCAATGAGTCAACTCAAATTATGAGTCAAACAAGTCAAGTCAAGTGCTAAATTTGAGCTAAAAATTGAACAATTATTTAGTTTCATTCAAAAGAATGATTAAAAGTATCGTTCTGATAGAACGATAGAAAAATCATTCTAAAAGAATGATTAAAAGCATCGTTCTGATAGAACGATAGAAAAATCATTCTAAAAGAATGATTAAAAGCATCGTTCTGATAGAATAATAGAAGAATCGTTCTAAAGGAATGATTAAAAGCATTATTCTGATAGAACTATAGAAGAATCATTCTAAAGAAACAATTAAAAGTATTGTTCCGATAGAACGATAGAAGAATTGTTTTAAAGAAATGATTAAAAGCATCATTCCGATAGAACAATAGAAGAATCATTCTAAAGGAACGATTAAAGCATCATTCCAATATAATAATAGAAGAATTGTTCTAAAGAAATGATTAAAAGCATTGTTCTGATAGAATGATAGAAGAATCGTTCTACAGGAACGATTAAAAGCATCGTTCCAATAGAACAATAGAAGAATTATTCTAAAGGAATGATTAAAGTATCGTTCCGATATAACGATAGAAGAATCATTCTAAAGGAATGATTTTTTTTATCGTTCTGATAGAATAAAGTAGTATCATTCTTAAGGAATGATTTTTTTGTATCGTTTCTTTAGAACAATCTTTTATCATTCTTAAGGAACGATTTTTTTCATCGTTCTAATAGAATGATATAGTATTGTTATTAAGAAATGATTTTTTTGTATCGTTCCTTTAGAATGATCTTTTATCGTTCTTGAGAAATGATGCTTTTAATCATTCCTTTAGAACGATTCCTCTATCGTTCTACCGGAATGATCTTTCTATCATCCTTTGAAACGATTCTTTATCGTTGGGAGATAAAATTGCGAAACTCGCTAAGAATTTGTGATTCTTTAAGAGTATCGCTAAATTTTTTGTAAAAGCAAATGACTAAATGACAAATGATTTAAATGATCTTAAATGATCTTGATCATTTATCATTTGTCATTTAGATCATTTGCGAAATGACAAATGCTAAATGATTTATGATTATGATAAAGGAATAGACAAATCATTTAAATGGTCAAATGACCAGGTCATTTCTGAACACTAACTCAAGCAGTTGATCTTCAAAAATTAACAGCAGTTTTACAAGTTCTATAAGAAATCTTGTAATATCTGGGATTACTAAATGCAAATGATACCCCTGTAAATTTATAAGCCTAAATATAATCTTAAGTGAATGCACTAGCTAATTTTCTTAAAAAAAAAGCTTGTATAGTATAAATATCTAATTATTATAAAGGAAACTAAACTCCTGTTAGATAGTTAGAAGAGTTTACATGAGCTTGTAATACAAATGAAGTTGCATATACTCAAAAATTAGAAGTAGTACCAGCTTACTTTAAGGAACCAGCTTTTACCTGGCAGATAATAAATCAAGTATTTGCAGCTAATAATACAAATAGAATTAATGCATTGACTAGGAATAATAATAATATAGACTTTATTATTAATTCACCTACTGCTTTTTGAATACAAACACTAGTGGAAATTTGAACCATAGAGCTTGAATAATGATATTAACAATCTAATAAGACTGTTGATGTCTATGCATATGTCCTATAAGAATTATATAGGAGAATTAAAACTCTAGTATTTACATATTTAGCTACAATTATTCATGAAGTCAAAATAGATCATTTCAGATATCTGAAATGGTTGAAATGGTCGAAATCATTTCAACTATTTGAGGTGAAAGTCAAAATGATTAAAATGACGTCATATTACATGATTTTTATATATAGAAAAAACAAAAAAATAAAAGATGTATGATCTCGATCAATATCTTTCTGATTCGTATGAAACATGTATTATTAGCCAAAATTATAAATCAATAAATTTTACTTTAAATAAAGAAGTCCAGATTTCAAAATTCAATCGCAAATATTTCGAGATAGGCTAATCTAAAATCAATGAATGCTAGCTCATTGGATTCGTCTAGTCGCAAGGAATTGAAAGATAGTTTTATCATACGAATTGGAGTGATATTGACTAAGATCGTATATCTGTTTTTTTGTTTTTTTATATATAAAAAATCATGTGATATAATGTCATTTTGACCATTTCGACTTCTTATTTTGACTTTGACCTCTAAAGTCGAAATATTTCAACTTTTGGGTTTTTATTTTAACTTCATGTATAGCTACAATGAAAACTCGTAGATTAGTTAATGAATTGTTACCTATGTTATATTTAATAGTAAAACCTAAAATTCTGAATAAGTCAGGTTAAATGAGTTTTTTTCAAATTCAACTTGACTTGAAAAAATCAAGTTGAGTCAAGTTGAGATAAAAAAATTTTTAAATTTCAATTTGACTCAACTCGAGTTACTCGTTCTGATTGAGCAATAAATCATTATTCTAAAGGAATGATAAAAGAATTGTTCTAATAGAACAATGTAAAGAATTATTCTAAAAGAACAATAAATAAAATTATTCTGATAGAATGATAATGCATCATTTTAAAGGAATGATAGAAGAATCATTCTGATAGAATGATAATGCATCATTTTAAAGGAATGACAAAAGAATCATTCTAATAGAATAATAATGCATTATTTAAAGAAACGATAGAAGAATCATTCTAATAAAATGATAAAATATCATTTAAAAGGAATGATAGAAGAATCATTCTGATAGAATTATAAATAAAATTATTTTAATAGAGTGATAATGCATCATTCTAAAGGAACAATAGAAAGAATTATTTTAATAGAATGATTAAACATTGATATCAGATCATATCAAAATTACTATGTCATAAGGATCTGCAAAATGTTAACATTCTCAACTCCATTAACATTCTCAACTTTATTAACATTATCAACATTTTTATATTTAACATAGTTTTATTATTTATAATAGTTGGATTATATATTATATGTATTAATTATTTTATTATTATTAATTATTTATTTTATAATAACGTTATATATAGATTTTCTAATAATTGTATTTTTGTATAAATAAGATAATGTAAAGCTCAAATGAAAGAATAACTCAAAGTATGAGTTCAAGAATTCAGGTAACTAGTTCAGGGTTTAGAATTCAAGCATAAAGAATTCTAATAATACAAATTCTACAATAAAGGAATCTTTCTTTCTATACAATAATCTACACAAAACCCTTCATCGTGTTTACTTATTATTAATTGTGATAAAGGTTGATCGTGATAGGACTTATTTCATAGTAATCTTAGATTAATTATATGTATTACTCCCTGTTATCAAGTCATCATTACCCTAAATTCGATGGTTGAGCATAAAATTAACAAATTGGTGATTCCTGTCAGGCTTAATATTTTATCTTTATATTAAAAATAAAAAAAAAGTTATATTAATTAAACAAATTAATTTTAAAATCATGGATTTGGAATATTTATTTAAAGAAGAAAATTATTTTGTATATATAAGTAAAACAAAAAGTGATAGTTGGATCTCTAATACTCTTTTAATTGATATAATGCAATATGAAGATACTTCAATGCTTTTTATTACAGAAAATGATAATGGAAATTTTTATTTACATGGGTATACTTTTTTAATGAATAACGAAGAAATATATTTTCTTTTACAAATAAAAGAAGAAGAAATTCCTATGATACAACTAGGAAGAAATTGAACAAAATATATACAACAGCTATTTATTAAAGTAAAAGAAAAAAGATTTGTTCCTTGGCAAGAAAGAGATCAAAAATATTTATCAAAAGTTCAACGTCAAAGAAAAAGAAAAAGTATAAAATCATGTAATATGACATAAGAAATTATGCTATCTGACGAAATATTAAAAAAGGAAACTATATTGTCTAAAAATGAAAATTACAAAAAAGATATCCCAACACCAAAAGAAACATTATTTCAAGAAGACCTATTTAGCTTTGAAGATGAAAAAGAAGAAGAAGTTATGTTAATTGATTTGAATGAAAATAATAAATTAATATCTTTGCCGCAACAAGAGATTTCTTCTGATATTTTTATATTGGATGCTGAACAATTTCGAATGTCTTTCAATGATAATAATAATTTTGAAAATGAAATTGAAATGCAAACTTTTGATTACTTTTATGAAGAAATATATGACTTGTATTAAGAAATACCAATGGAAAATGATGTACTTGAATCTGCATTTACAAAAACTTGTGAAGTTAAGGCAAATGATGATGATCTTCAACCAAAACAAATTTCTGAAGATATGCCTAATGTAGGATATATTTATGAAAAATTATGTATGAAGATCTTTGAGTTAATCAAAATTAACATTTGCTTTATTTGCTTTGAATTTTATTTTTGTAGAGTAGCAGGAATTGGTTGGTCATTTATTTGCATTTTTATTTTTTTTAGAAGTGATCAATATCGATAAACAAGTATTTAGAATAAAGATAACATATTGTAAAAACATTTTTATACAGTGCGTACAACTTAGTCCCGACAAATAACATTTTTAGCAGCCAAATTTGAGATATCGATCCTTAATCACGTGATATATTAA
Organism: Funneliformis geosporum; assembly: GCA_946474995.1. Classification (NCBI taxonomy): domain Eukaryota; kingdom Fungi; phylum Glomeromycota; class Glomeromycetes; order Glomerales; family Glomeraceae; genus Funneliformis; species Funneliformis geosporum. The sequence goes on from CAMKVN010002957.1 coordinate 7,945, forward strand.
ACTTGCAATTTTATTAGTCCATATATATTACATGATATAGTGATTAAATCAGAATACAAATAGTTTATTATATACAGTGGTGTGCAAAAAAAATGAACTTTTTTAAAATTGCGTTAGTTCCATAAATAATGCATCAATTAAAATGTACAATGCGTTATTTTAAAGCTAAAATTATGTATATTTTATTAAAAAAATTAATAGGATATTCTTTCACCATTTTTTTCGATAACCTCTTTGCAACGCTGTGACATTTAGTTAACAAGATTAATTAGAAGGCTATCCGGAATTTTCCCACTCCTTCCCAAAAAACACTGTAATTCACCAAGGTTTTTTGGCCTACGCTGTTTCACATTCCTTTTAACAATTGCCCAAATGTTTTCAATGAGATTTAGGTTCGGACTATTAGAGGGCTAATCCATAACCTCTGGGACTTCTTTAGCAAGAAAATCCTTAGCAATGTTACTAGTATGCTTAGGATTATTATCCTGCTGTAATCGCCAATTATCCTGTAACATATTATGCACTTCTGGAATATGTTTTTTTAATATCTTCGTGTGGAATTCTCCATTCATTATACGCTAAAACTAAAAAGATTGGTAATACCCTTTACACAAAAACCACACCAAGCAAAGATTTTACTACGGTCCTTTGGCATTTGATGAACTGGCCTTGCATTTTTATACTAATGCTTTATCGTATTACAGAATAATTGGAAAGCTGTTTCATCACTAAATAAGGTCATTTTCCAATCATCATCCTTATGTTTTTGGGCCCATTCAACTCGTTTTTGTTTATGGAGTGTAGTTAACATTGGTGTGTGAAAAAGAAGTGCATTTCGATATTACAGGTCAGCCAAATGTCTTGAAACTGTTAAGCAAGAGACTTCTACTCCTATATCTTCTAATTTGGCAGCAACAAATCCAGTAGAAATTGAAGGTTCCCTTCGAATAAACTGTCTAATTGCCTAGAATGCATGTGAAGTTATTTTTTTAATTCGTCCGCTACCATTTTTATGTTTGATATCTTCAATATTTTCCATTTTTTAAGGTTTCGACGAATAGTACTGATTGGAATCTTTGTTAAACTTTGTATTTTAATAGCATTTCGTACTTCTTGCTTCCAATAATGTAAAATAGTTTGTCATTGTATTTCTTGGGTTGATGAAGTCATTTTAATATTCGATAAAAAATAATTTTTATTAATGTGTGGGAAAGATTTCGCTAAAAGATGATAAAGTGATTGTCAGGTTTTTATTTACATATTTATTTGTGTAAATCTAACCAAAATTGGGCAAGTTACGCTTATTGATCTTTTTTCAAAAAAAAATTTTTTTTTTTGCATACCACTGTATGTATTATACTCGAAACAATGATAATAAATTATGTATAATACATTTTATTTTGTGATTGTAACAATTATGATTCTTTTCTTCCTATACGAAGTTTTTGCTTATAAAAAATTTTTTTCCTATAAAAATTTTATACAAATTTGTGTTAATATGCCACGTCTAACAAAACGTAAAAAATGATCAAAGAAAGCTTGTGAAGCAAAGGCTATATATCAAAGCATCAAATGTAATATTGATAGTATGCAAGCCAATGTTAGTAATGTATTTGATCATGATGACTCTAAAGATTATGATAATGTTGACGATAATCTAAAAGGTCCTGATATTCCCTTTGATGATGAGCTGAAAGGATAAGATGATGATTCTGTTTGTGATAAACAAATAGAAAATAATGATGCTGTAAACATTATAAAAAAATTTCAAGAAACAGCAAAAGAATATCATCTGAAATATGCTTCAAATAATGTACGTATATCATATTACGTAGAAAACTCAAGCTGAACTAAAAGAAGAAATCAGCAATAATGTGAGGCAGTAAAAGGAACAGTTATGTTACATACCTTTTGGAATACTGAGAAATCTACCAAGAAAAATGATGGTATTGGCGAACTATCTGATGTATCAGATGATGAGACTGAGGATTATGATTGGAATAATAAAATTCCAGCTGCACTTAAAAATCTAAAGTTAGATATTAAAAAAAAATGTAAAAAGTGAGGTTTGGGAACATTTAAATAGCATTCGTCTTTATCTCCAACTTGTAAAATGTGACTATTCAAAATAGATGTAAGCGAGGTTATTGCTGACGTAGCAGAAAAAGATATATATCATGCCGGATGTATTTGTTCTTGGGCACATGAATATGTAAAGACTCATCAGATTCCTTACTTCTGCCGAGAATATTATGCTAAAGTATTAAGTCTTCTTTGGGATAAGAATATTCTTTTACAAATAAAATTATATATTCTAGAACATAAATGGGATATTACTTCACAGATGTTAATGGTATAAATGAATGATATTATTTTGCAAGGACTTGGATTTTCACCATCCCCAACCATTTATGTTAATACTGCAAAAAAATATTTAAGAGAGCTTGGATATAACTATGTAAAGATGAAGAAAGGAATTTATATGGATGGATGTAAAAGAGAGGATGTGGTGGCCTATCGAAAGGTATTTTTAGAACAAATGAGTAAGCTTGAGTATAGGATGCCTATTTTTTCAGGAGACAATTTGGAAGAAATAACTTGGCAAAACAATAATGTGCAACCACTCATTCTTGTTACACATGATGAGTGTATTTTCTTAGCTTATGATGAAAGTAAAAGTCTTTGGATTCCCAATAGAGAACAACCATTAAGAAAGAAAGGTAATGGTCGTTCGATTCACGTAAGTGATTTTTTAACTGAAGTTTGTGATCGCCTTACACTTCCTGATGAAATGCAAATATTAGACAATAATTTACCTAAAAAGACTTGTGTCATCATGTATATAGGCAAAATAACGATAGATGGTGGAAGGCTGATAATTTGGTAAATCAAATAGTTAAACATGCTATTCCAATATTTGAAACACATTTTTCAGGATGTCAAACCTTGTTTGTATTTGATAATGCATCAAGCCATTCTACCTTTTCACTAGATGCACTTATTGCTAAACATATAAATTTCAACCCTAATGTAAAACAGCCAAAAATACGCAAAACATATTTTAATGGAGGTATTTCACAAGATATGATATTTCCTTTAGATTACCACATTTTTGAATTGTGCGAATAGCCAAAAGGATTAAAGCAAGTTCTAAAAGAAAGAGGATTATGGTCAAATGAAGGATTAAAATTAGAAGCAGCATGAAAAGTAATGAGTCAACAGCCAGATTTCTTAACATAAAAGGGACGATTAAAAGAAGTAATTGTTGCAACTAGACATCAAGTTATATTCTATCCTAAGTTTAATTATGAGCTTAACTTCATTATGAACTTTTGGGATGCAGCCAAGAAATTTAGTCAGTCATATTGTGATTACTCATAAACAGGATTACAAAGAACCATTCCATTGGCTCTTGCTTCTGTCTCACTTAGAACCATTCGCCGATATGCAAGAAAAGCATTTCGTTATATGGATATATATCAGAAAGGTTTAACAAGCAAAGCAGCAGAATTTGCTGTTAAAAAATACTGTTTGCATCGTCGGGTTTCTGACTCAGTTTTACAATCAATTGATAATTAGAAATTAGTTCCATTTAATGTATTGGCTATAGGCAGTGATGTACATGAGACAATGTCCGATATGTAGATTAGGACATGGGACATTTTGGATATATCCAAATATTCGTGTCCTAGAATATTCCAGCTTATTGATTGTTATAAGGACATGTCCCACTAAAATTTTATTTTCGGACATGTCCCATCTATGTCCTAATAAATTTATAGATTAGATTTT